>VXBQ01013851.1:439056-473135 GCA_013400175.1 Phainopepla nitens
GCTGGATATCCCGCTCCCTCCACCTGCTTCCACAGCTTCACGAGGAACTCCACATCTCCACAGCAATCTGGGTCTTTCCCAGCAGTGCTACCCTCCCTGGCTCCCCTCCCCAAGCCCTGTATTTCTCAGAGGATTTGCTGAGGCTTTATGCCCTCGGTGTTTCCAGCTCCTCCAGAATTTCCCAGTCCCATTATTGCGCATTGGTCAGGGAGGCTTGGGGTGCAAGCAGTGTTTTCTGCTTAAGGTATGGAACGAGTAATCCAGAAAACTGCTTCTCTCCTGTTTTTGCCACAGGCTCGTCAAGAAACTTTGGGAAAACCTGGCCAAAAATCCTTTATTCTGTGTAACTTTGATAAGGCCTACAAATACTCTCTGCAGGACAGGACAGCATTTACAGCCCCAAGTGCAAACGCTGCACTTGACAGCTTTGAAAATCCTGACTGAGTGGGGAACTGATGTGGACTAATGATGAAGTATCAAAAGCAAGGCAGATGAAATTTCAGCCAGCCAAAATCAGCAGCCAGTTTTACCTGCATCATAGTTTACCCCTCCATAAAATGGGGATAATGGACTTTCTTGGAGGCTCCTGGGGAGGAAACATTCTTTACCATCAACACATTTGCATTTCAGAGGTGCCTACATTGCCTACAATCCAAAAACCAGAAGCTTTTTAACCTTTTCATGTCACAGAGAAAAGAGTGAGGTTTTTATTCACACCAGGGCAGCAATGTGGCAGTGTCCCTTACAAGACCAAGTGGGTTTTACACTTTTTCTACTTGCTTTACAGCTTTGTGTATGAGGTGTTTTGCTTAGCTGTGATTGATCACTGCAAGTCAGAGGGCACTATTTCTTCTGCAGCTGGGTTTCTCATATGAATTTAAAATGTGCTTTCCATTGATTGTGACAGCACAACACTAATGAATCTTGAACACATGTGTTAATAAATCAGCAAGTGCTGCAAATGAAGCCCCCAGCTCTTTAGCTTGGAAGCTCACTGGGGCAGTGACACACACTGGATATTTCTCCAGCACTGCTGAGCTTCTCTGCCACCTCTGAGTGCTTTTGCATTCCAAAGAGAGACAAAGAGGGGCTGCCACTGAGACAAGGTGGCCTCTTGGGATCGAGAATTTGCACAACTAACAGGTCTGTTGTGGGACCAAGACTGGGGAGGTCTCTGTGCCACCTAAAGCCACTTGTGCTGTGGTGGTCAGGCCACACAGGTTATGTGTGTCTGCTGCCACTTGCCCCACCAAGAGCAGAGGAAGGGACATGCACAGAAAAACATGCTTTAGTCACTAAATGCTGGGGTACCACCCTCCATTATGGGGTGATAGCAATAAAACATGAATCCTACCAACAGCAAGAAAAGGGGAAGGAAGGAAGGAAGATAATCTCCTTAAAGCATCCTCCATGCCCTCCCTCATGCTGCTGCTTTTCTGATAAAGGCTAAAGCAATTGAGCATTGGAAAGGGGAAAGGGACTTTGCCATCAAGGAGAGTGTGGGGGAGGGATGAAAGTCTGTGCATAGTTTCTGATAATTTATTGCTGGCATCTGTTGCAGTCTCTGCTACCTACCCTCCTGTAATATAGGTCACCCACATGCCCTGCCAGTGCTCATAAGCCAGGCTGTTAGCAGAGTCTGATCCCTCAGCCATGATCCAAGGGTCAGTGCAAGGGACTTGCAGAGATAATCAGAGACAGAGGTTGCTGGGCTCTGTTTGACAGTGCCTCATCCTAGTGACACAGTCACCTGTGTTCTAGCCTCAGTGCTGTTGTCTGGAGGATGGGATAGATTTATCCACCTACCCAGAGCAGAAGCACTACTGGCTCTTACCTCAGCCTTACTTCTGGGGTTGATTAAACACAAAATAACACTACCTGACAGCTACATACAGAGCCATTCACAGAGCACATGGCAGGCTTTGGACGGAAGGTGACACAGAACTGGGAAGAGTTACCAGGCCAGTGTGTGGATACAGAAAACTGAAACCCTCCCTGCTCTCCTAGCATGCTCCTTGGGACCCTCCCCACAGAGCTACAGCTTTGGAGTGAGGCTGCAAACATTGCTGGTATGTGGCCACAGAGGAGCAGGCACAAGGCAGGAATAGTGCCTGCTGTAGTTTTTAGGCCCTGGCAAGTGCTGCAGAGTCATTACAATCCCCTCTGCAGCCCTCTCTTCTTTCCCTCCCCCTGCCCTCAGCAGTAAGGTTCACTGTTCAATCTAATTAGGGGAATCCTCATTAGAGAGTCCTCTAGAGTCTGACAGCAGGCCAAATGTCCAAGTGGCACTTCAGCTTGGTGTATTTTTGGCCACTGGAGCCCATGGGCCAGAAACGGATGATTTCATTCTGTTGCTTTGAGCTGAAACTAAAAAAGTTGTCTTTTACTGTCCTATTTGAAACAGTAATAGGAAAAGGCCATCACCAGCCCCACAGGCAACCCTGTTTGCTCCAGAATGTGGGAAGACATTCAGCTCCAAGCACATGGAAGAAAGCTCTGGCCAGTGTGCCCCATGGATCACAGGGCGTTCAGCTGACATGCTGCTCTAGGGAGAAGGAACCATCTAGAAAGCCCATGAGAAAGACTGATGCCTGGTTTGTGGGGTGGCTTCAGAGCATTCAGAGCTCCAGCCTTGAGCCCCCAAAGCCAAGCACTGCCAGACAAGCTCAGAACAGATGGCATGGTGCCTCTCCTGTTGAGCTGGGGGCGTACAGGGAGCACTCCTAGGTCTGGCAGAGTGCTCACTGCTGGAAAAAATCCCCGGCTGACAGGCTGAGAGCAGCCAGACACATCTGGTGCTGCTCTGGAGAGGCTGGAGGTGTGGGCAGGTGCTGTTTGCCCCAAGATTACAAGTTCTGCAGCTCCCAGTGCTGCAATGGCAGTGAGTGCAGTTGGCCTGGTGCTCTGCAGAGCAGAAGGCATCTCTTGGGCCACAAGAAAACTGCTAATTAAGTCAGAATTCAAGACAAGTCAGAGGAAACCTTTAAAAAAGAAACTCTTAAAAATCCTCTCTGCCTCCTTGCTCTCTTCTGACTGTGGAATATTCATCGCTAAGGGTATAATGTTCTTATGGGCAGTCGATGCGTAGGAGAAACTGTTTTCTTTTCCTGGATTTTTGGAATTAAAATTTCTCCATGAACATACTTCTTCAAGGTATAAATGCAGAAGCTCATTGACCCTCACCTCTCAGCAGCCAAGAACGTCTGTGTGTTCCAAATCTGCTGCTCTGCCACCTGGGCACGTGGTGTGCTTGGAGAAGCAGGCAGCTTTGTGGAAGACACGGGGGTTAATAAATGTGGGTTACAGAAGAGTCCCCAGCACATGTGCAAGCCCAGCTCCGTGCACACATTTGTAAATGTAAGCTAGGCTGGTGACTCTGTGCATTTGTACATGAAGGTAGCTGCTTTTAAGCCTTGGGAACACGTGTATGAGTGCACACAGGGTGGCTGCTATCTATGGAGTGGGGAGTGTGGCATATATGTGACATGCTTTAAAATAATCTTGGGTTTATCAAGGCCCCTCCATCTCCGTGCATGTTGCAGTGCAAGAGACAGCATTAAAGCCTGAACAGGTGTTAATCACTATGCACTGTAATAAATTCTAAACATAGGGAAAAGGCTTATTTATACATGGCTGCTCCTCCCACCCTGCACTCTCTGCTTGAGCCTCGGTGCTGCCTGAGGGAAAGAGGCGCCCGTGAGGTACCAGAAATGAGTGCAAGAGCTGGACTTGCCCTGCCAGAGCAGAAGGAGGCAGGGGTGGAAGCCCTGAGCCTTTCCCCATCCTCACGCCCGGGTGTGCCAGCCCTGCCCTGGGTCCCCCTCGTGCCCTGGGGACAGTGTGGATGAATTCCCAGAGCACTGGGAGAGACACCAGTGCATGGCCCGAGCGGGAGCCTGGGCTGAGGGGACACAGCAGCGGGAAACTGTGTCACAAAGCCCCCAAGGAAGCGGGGTTTGGGTTGTTTTTTTTTAAAAATTGCTTAGCCCCCCTAATTGGAACCAAGCCAGCTGATACAGATGGGGTGTTACAAAACAGAGCCAAAAGGCAAGAGCACAAGGAACAGAGCTATGTATAACCCTGACAAAGTTAGATGGAGGGAAGGTGGGGGAGAGGGGAAGGCAGAGCACGGCAGGCGGCTGCCCCTGATGCTGAGAGCAAGGACGTGATCATTTGGCAACAGGATTTGGAGCTGATCGACTGGCGCTATCCAGCAGGCAGATAAGGCTCTGTGGCTGTCAGCTTAACTCTGCCGTTTATTCCAGTGCTGGAGGGAGTTAAATAGAGCACTCGGAGAGCCTGCTGCTGGGGAGGGAAAGTCAAGGAGGGAGAGGGAAGGAAGAGGCTGTAATCGGGCAGTGTCCGGGCAGTCGGGTGGAAGTGGCTGCAGGCAGAACCCCTCCAGGTAAGTGCCTGCAGCTTTTCACCCTCCTTTTGCAAATGGACAGGCGGGGACAGGAGGCGTCAGGGGTGGCATCTGGGATGGAGACGTTTCTGTGGGGGAGGCTGGAAGGTCGGTCGGGTCGAGTGCAAGCACCAAACGGGGACAGCTATTTGTTGCAGCTTCCCCTTCAGCAGGGAACGGGCTCCAGCTCAGTTTGGGGAGCGGGGGGCTGCAGCGGATGAAGGCTGGATTGGTTTCTGTACCACGAGAGGTATTTGGTGCCTTGGCATTTAGGTAAATGATCTAAACACTCTTGTAAATGTGCTAGTCTAGGTACTGAACCTGCTCGTAATTTTCATCAGGATGCTAATTTTAATATTTCCTGGCAGCTTACATTCCCATATAAAATCAATCAGTCTGGGAGCCTGGGGGAGGGCAGGCACCTGGCACGTGTGTGGGGAGAGTGTCCTGGTGGGGGTGCAGCACCCAGCTAAAATAGCCACTCTGGATGTTGTCAGAGCCCCTCAGAGGGGATGGAGAACGGCTTATTTCTGTACTCTGGTTGAAATGTGTCCATCTAAGTGCTGCTGTGACTGTGGGTGGCACGTCAGAGAGTACGGAGGGGGACAGAAGGCTTTGTGGTGTTTTCATTTTTCCTGCCTCCTTGTTTCCAAACGGGAAGCGGGAGGGAAGTTGAAACCTGTTGTCAGTCGCTTATTGTCAGGGGAGAGTTTATGGTCTTTGGGTTTCTAATTAGATTGAGGATTTTTCCTTCTACTAATTAAGATGCAATTCCTCTCTTTCCAACACTCCCACTCGGTCTCCCCCGCCTCAGGTCCTTCCTTCTCCTTCTCCTCCGAGGCTCACTGGCTCTTCAGCTCCTGCAGTTGCTGCAGTGGGAAATCCCCAAGCTGAAGCCGTGCTGCTCTAGCCACCACATCCATTTTACCTTAAAACAGACAGGAAGTGCTGGTAGGGAACACGGCACGGGGAGGGGGGCTGTGGTGGAGCGAGGGGAGGAGGAGCAGGGACAGAAGCAGCTCGGCAGCCGCTGGTGCCCAGATCTCAGCGAGCCCGAGCCGTGCGTCAGGCACAGGAGGCACAGGTGGCACCAGGAGTGAGCCCCAGTCTGCTGCCCTGCCAGGGTCACCTTAGCAATTCATCAGGTTAACCTTGAGCGTGAGGCTAATGTAGCTGCTGTAGCAGGCTATTCAAGCACAAACTTCTCTCTGGCACTTAGGTGAATCAGGTTTTATTTCTGCACTGTGAGGTTCAGAATGAATTAATGTTGCGCCTCCTGAAATATCCTCCATTTCTCCTCCAAAACAGAGCTGATGCCTCAAAGGCTAAACACTAATTGGGGAGGGGAGAGGACAGCATTGAGCTCAGCCCCGTGTGCTGCACCCAGGGAAGCGAATCTCGAATCTCATCCGCTCTGCTTTCCCTCTCCAGGAGCTGGCAGGCAGGCTGCAAGGTCATTCCTTGTCCCTCTGGGGCCGTGTGCCAGGCTGGCTCTTGGATGTGAAGGCACGCTGGACAAGAGCACGATGCTGCCTGCGAGTGCTGGCCACCGGTGGAGGAGCAGGTTCCTCATGAGGTGGCAGGAGGCTTGTCGTAAGTAATGCCTGCTCAAGTACCAGCTACAGTATTGCTGTTTGCCAAGGGAGTGGGAGGAAAATAGGTCACATCAGGGTTAAGAACAGGGGAGAGGGACAGCTAAGAATGGAGATGTTTGAACTAATTCCTGATTCCTTTAGAGGCCAGGCTAGCTGGGAGGGAGAGTGATATTCTAAAGCTGAAGATGGGCTTAAAGTGGGACAGCGAGTGATGATTGCCTCTGAATTCCAGCGGGCCTGGCAGGTGAGAAACAGCATGACAGACACCTTTGCACAAAGATCCACCCTGAACATCCCTCAAATCAGTATCCTGGGAGCTGCAGACTCCTCTCTGTGCTTGGGCTTTATACACAGGCTGCCGACCAGGGCTCCCAGCTCTTCGCAGCAAAAGTCATAACAGATTTTAGAAGGAAATCAGGATGTGAAGGCAGAATTCTCCTACTGGGCACTGCCACATGTAGTGGAAATCAAGGAGTAAATAAAGAAGCTCTCTTTCAAATTAAACTGTAAACGTTCAGCCTGTGCATATTCCCAGTGGGCTGGGGCAGCTGCTCAGGTACCCCTGAGCACAGAGCAGGCACTGCCAGGGTGATGTGGGGCTTCTGGGAATTTATCTGCATCTCAGAGAAGTGTCTGGGGACCACAGCAGAGAAAAGGGGACACTTGGAGAGTGTCCCTCACTACTGCATGCCCATGCACCAAGTAGGTCTGTGGTTCCCCTTGTTCCAGTCCTCCTGGTCACATTTGGAGCTGCAGCTGTAAGAAGCTGGGGGAATGATTTCCTTCTCCAGAAAACAAACATCTCTGTAATCCATCCTCACAGACTAGACTGTGTAAATTATTTATAATGAATGCTACTGAGTCTTGACTTAATCTGATATACCTGATCAGCTTTCTGCCACCTACTAGAGTCACCAAACACCCCACAAAGTAACTTGATCTTCCCCAAACACAAAACCACTTACTATCCATCCTTCTGTAGGGCTGGAAGACAGCTTCAAGTTCTGTCCATTGCTTCCCTGCCGCTCTTTCCTGTAGAGTTGCATCTTACCCAGCTCGGTGAATTCCCTGGCCTCAGCTCACAACCTCATGGGTGCACTTCTTGCAGGGAAATGAAAACGAAATCTCTTTTCTGTATGATTTTAGTAAAATATTTCCAAAAGCATACAGCAATATATGGGTAACAACAAGACATTTTTGGCATACCCTACATGGCTGCAGAAGCTTGGCATAAATCCATTTCCTGAACATAACCACAGCCAGCTGCCTGAGACTTTGTTGCAGCCAGCCACTGCCAGCACACACACTGGTGGAAGCCCGCAGGCAGGCAGGCACGCTGAGATAAGCCCTGAGCAGAATGCCACCTGGATAGCATTACACATGGGCTGCTCTTGCCTTTCTCGGTGTACAAAGCAGCTGTTATCTCACCATCACAGCTGCCAATCTATTATTAACGCTGGGCTTTTGTGTGGGGGTCACTTGAATGACTCATGGCTCTTTCCTTTCCCCACTCCAGCTCCCATTCTTTTAATTCTCTCCCTACAACAAGAGTGAGATGTATTCTGGACAGAATGAAATATCAGCCAGCCACTCAGTACCTGTGCTGCAGTAGTCCATAGGCTATGATCTACTTTCATGGCAATTTCTGCTGTGGGTCCCAGCCTCTGCATGAGGAGAAAGCACAGAGATGCTCTGGGTAAAGATCTGTCTTGCATTTCACCATAAGGATCCATAATTCTCCTTGAAAGAGCACATTTATTGGCATGGCCTGGGCTGATGTACACCTGAGATCTCAGCTGTAGGACAGTAAAAAATTATTGAAGAATTGAGAAAGACTGATGAAATAAGAGAGAACTGATATTTTATCTCTGAACATTTATCCCTTGGTCCTTAATAAAGTCATATAGCTTAGGATGCAAACGGGATAGTTCTCCTTAGACTACCAGTCCACAAATCTACCAATTCCCACAAAGGATCACCGGGAACACAAAACCTACCCTGGGCAGGATGACAGGGTTGGGTTATGAAGGCACAATGCTGACAGAAGCAAAGCTGCTATAAGAAAAGGGGCTGTGGGTCAGATGAAACTCTGGAGAGTGGCACAAGGGAAGAGAGGAAGAGCAGGCTGAGTGCAGAGCTGCTCCAGGCAGAGCTTCTCCTCAGCATGGCTCTCCTTTGGCTCCCTCTCTTGTGGCAGTCTTTTCACAATCCCTTTAGAACTAAGAAGTAAAGCACCTGCTTGTTAGTTCCTTGAAGAAAAGCAGGAGAGAAGAACCTGACTGCCAGTTCAGGAAGGTGAGACAATAAATGCATCCCCTTTAGCTACCATTCACCCCTAAAAAGACTCTACCAGCCCAAGCGACTGCCTGCTCTGAGGAAAAGAGAGAAAAGGAGAGGACAGGCATGATGCACAGACAAACCTGCTTCACTTCTAGTCAAATGCTCAAACTTGTCACCTTAAAAACTGCGAGGGAGCTGAATTTGCTTCCCACATTGAAGAATAGTGGAACTCATTGTGTGATCTCAATTCCACAAAAGGAACTAAGATGAAGGATGCAAATGTTTTACATAGTCTGCTTAAACATAACTCCCACTCCTCTAATGACAAGAGGCACAAAGCTTGCTTTCTTGTTGATAATGCTTCTTTGTCACAAAAATGAGAGTTGGAAAAGCCACTGGCTCTCAGGGGAGGTTGGTAACTGGTGCCACTGGCAGGACCTGGACCCATGTCTGGAATCCAGAGCAGCTCTAAAAATGCTGATTTGTGGTTTGTCCAACCTTAACGTGGAGCTGGTGTAGTAGAAAGGGTGTGAGTGTGGGTTAACCCTTTTCCTGACGCTGCTTTTGTCAGTTACCAACGCACACTTCTTTCCCTCCTCCCACTGTTGTGGGCAATTTTGGTCAGATGTGGTTTAAAGCTGTCCTTTGCATGTCTGTTGTCTGCCCAACCGGTAACCATGATTCAGGGTTCCATGATTTGCACCATGATTTGCACAGGACTGCAGTCCAGAATGTGTCCAAAGTTCTTAACAGGAGCAACTGCTGGACGTGTACCCAGTTACCACCTCCAGATGGGGGTGGTCACTGGCCACTCAGAGATACTTCTGGGGCTGTTGCTATGGGGTTCAGAAACTGTTTTGAGAGCAATGGCAAGTGCAGGGTGTCCAGTGATTTAGGGACTCCTTGCTGCTTTTTAGCAGTTGTCTTGGTCATCCCTTTGCAATGTAATGTAATTCATTAAAAAGTGGACACAAGGCCCATGTGGCACACTGTGAATATGGAAAGCAAACGATACCCTGATTTAGAGTCTTAGATCTGAGTCTTACCTATCACAAGTATTAGGATTCAAACTGCAGGAGCACACCTGAAATGTAGGTTGTTCTATTTTCATTTTTCTTAAAAGCTTTTTAATAACATATCTGTTTCTGAAAAATTGGAACTTCTTACATACACCTGGTCCCTCCTCTCTCTACCCTGACTGTTTAGAAAGAGCTGTCCTTGGCCAGAGGTGACACCTCCCACCAGACTCTGCTCCTTTCTCCTCTGACAGGTACCAGTGCTCCAGTACCTGCTGGCAGAGTCCACTGGGATGCACTGTTCTGACTTCATTGTGAAACTGGAAGGATATTTATTGACTTGCTTGTTCATAGAAGAACAGGCTAAGAGGAAAGTCATGCTGTCAGGATGCAGGCTGAAGGAATGTAGCTGTGAGGAAACTCGTTACACTGCAGGGCACTGCAGAGAAGAGCCCTGCTGTGAGGGCCGTGTTGCAGTGGGTGGTGGGTGAGGATGGGAAGGCACTGATCTAATCCGTGCCCTCTTTCTTCCCTGCTTTTCACCTTCCAGTGCTTGGCTGCTGGCTCTCACTATGTGCTGCCGAGTCCTTCTTTGCTTGTCCTTCCTCCTGCAAGTGTAACAGCGGCAACCTGGAAGTGGACTGCAGTGGCCTGGGGCTCTCTTCCATTCCCTCAGACATCCCCACAAACACCAGGACCTTCCTCTTTCTCAACAACAAACTCAGCATCCTGCCAGGAGCAGTGTTTTCCAACCTCTCTGCTCTACAGAGGCTGGATCTATCCAACAACTTCTTGGACCAGCTCCCTCAGAACATCTTCAGCGAGCTGGGGAACCTGACGGAGCTGCAGCTGAGGAACAACAGCATCCGGGCCTTGGACAAGGACCTGCTGCAGCACACGGCCCTGCTGCGCCGGCTGGACCTCTCCATCAACGGCCTGGCCCACATCCCCTCGGGCATCTTCGACGACCTGCCCGCCCTGCGCTCCCTGTCCCTCAGGTCCAACCGCCTGCAGAGCCTGGACAGGGTGACCTTCGAGCCTCTGACCAGCCTGCAGCAGCTCCAGGTTGGGGACAACCCCTGGGAGTGCGACTGCAACCTGCGAGACTTCAAGCACTGGATGGAGTGGTTCTCCTACCGAGGTGGGTGCTGCTGCTGCGGGTGGAGGGGCGCTGGTCTTCTGGAAGGGCAGCAAAGGCAGGCAGGGTGGAAACAGGGGCAGACACGACTGGCAGGTCAGGCTCACCTGAAGGACACGTCTCGGCCAAAGAGCATGAGGACCCTGCTACAATTCAGTGCCACCGCACCTTCATACAGCAACACTGCCAGTCTGTGAAGTCCCCAGCATCCCTAGATCTCCTATTTCCTTGGTTTGTTTCTAATCTGAGCTATTACCTGGGGTTTTTTTAATATTGAGGGAAGAAAGACCTTTCCTCAAGTAACATTAAAATTTTAGGATTATGAATTCGCCTCACTCTTTCTGCCCAAAGAGAAGAAATGCTTTTCACACTTGGAAATAACCATCCCATTCTCTTTCTTAAGCTGAGAGAATCAGAAGTCAGATTTGGCTGTAAAGCATCAGGTTTGCTGCCAAAAAAAGAACCTTAGGAAACAGTGACACTTAGGAAAAACACTGCAACTCATATTGGAGAACCCAACCTACAGGTCCAATTAACAAGCCAGGCCCCATGTCAGACTGGCTATGAAATCATCATTTCAAACCAAGCAGCTTTTGACAAGTTTGCATTTCCAGATTTTCCTTGAAACACAGAAGACTAGAAAGGTACATGTCACTTATCAGGAATGCTGACGTGCTTTCAGGAGCTACAACCCAAAGAAAGATGGCACATTTTACAGGAGTGAGGACTGAAAGCCTGACCTTCTGTTTCTGGAAGCACTGAGTAGGAAAGGGTCTCAAATCATGCGGATAGCAACAGTCAGCTGTCACATCCCTGCTGATCACAGCCATGCTGCAAGGAGATTATCTCTGCCTATGGCTACACTGCAGTCTCAAATATGCATTTGTGTGAGCAGAATCAAGCAAGCCTATGAGTGCCACTTTCCACTTTTATTTTTGTTTTGGTTTTTTTTTCTTGACACCATATCACAAAGTCAGTGGAAAGCACACAGACATAACTTTGCTTTTTCTTCTCCCTCTCCAAGGAAATTGCCCAAACTCACTCAAGCATTTGTTTCAACATCTGTCATTATTTTCACAGAGATGGATTAGTTGTCAGAAGATGGGATGTGTACCTGCTGGGATTTTTTTGAGAAGATACAGCCTGGTCCTATATTTTTGCTTTAACTTCTCCTTTTCTAAAGTGTTTCTACTGAGACTTACATAACTCACTAAACAGTATGAGGCTGACTGAAATGGTTTCAGAGGGCTTTCATGTCTTTGCCTATGCATATATCATGCACCAGGAGCTCCAGTGTCAAACCCAACCCAGGCAGAGTCATACTGGCCAGCTGACATAGCTGAAGTTTCTGCAGGGAAAATAACTTTAGCAGGTGTGAATGGAGGCCCATGAATGTCTTTAAAACCAGCTTGCATGTGGCACTTGATGCCAGGGTTTGGTTGAGGAGCTGGGCACAGGTTGGACTCGATGTTCTTGAAGGTCTCTTCCAACCTGGGGATTCTGGGATTCTGTGAACTCACCCCAGCTGAGGATCTAAGCCTGCTGTCCCTGTGTGGGGATGGAGCTGGAGTTGACTCCTGTTATCTCTATTGGAACAGGTGGGAAAATCGACCAGCTGGCTTGCACCTTGCCCAAGGAGCTGAAAGGAAAGGACATGCGGATGGTGCCCATGGAGATGTTCAACTACTGCTCCCAGCTGGATGACGAGAACAGCTCCACAGTGCTGGACAATACCGGCCCGCCTTGCACTAAAGGAAGCCCTGCTCCTTCCAAATCTAAGTCAGGGCCAGAAGCAGAGGTGGAGCCCAGCGTGGGATGCCCTCAGAAGCAGCGGTACCGGCCCGTGAGCGTGCGCCGGGCCATCGGCACCGTCATCATCGCAGGCGTGGTTTGTGGCATCGTTTGCATCATGATGGTGGTGGCAGCTGCCTATGGCTGCATCTACGCCTCCCTCATGGCCAAGTACCACCGGGAGCTCAAGAAGAGGCAGCCCCTCATGGGTGACACAGAAGGCGAACACGAGGAACAAAAACAAATCTCTTCTGTGGCGTGAAACTGTTCTAGGAAGGAAGGGACAGCGATGAAAAAAGGTACCTGAGAGCAGTCAAGCATGGGGTCCTCCCAAAATACATCTTCCCAGACAGTCTGTGCTATTGCTCCACTCACCCAAGTAGTACAACATGCTTCTGGGGGGTCAGGGCACCTGGCTCGATTTCTTTTCCTCTGCCCCAGGCCCATTTTGTGCCCTTTCACCCTTGGGCCCTCCCAGAAAAATAAAGTAGAGTCAGACCTCGAGTGCTTGCTGTGCCTCATGCCCTTGCACAGAGCTTCCCTCACATGCCTGCTGCAAAGGCAGCTGGCACCTTCTGGGAACCTGTGTTATCCTCTCAGCTTCAGTCCTGAGTCGTCCTGTATCCTGTCAAGAGTTCTCTGCAAACAGAGAGCAGCTGTGTGAGACCTTCTGTGGGGAGCAGGACACCACAAGTGTCCGTGTGACACTAAGCTGCTGCCTACCCTACAAATCAGTGCCGCCAGGATTACATCAGAAGGGAGGCAAGGTCCCTGTGGTAGGGCAACAGTCAGTGGGAGATTTCCCTTCTCACTTTTAGAGGTGGAAAGATACCTGTATCACCCTAACACACTGCCAGGGAGCACAGTGTCCCTCTGTTAGCTCCTGGCCAAGCCCTTTGAGCTGACACACACGTCATCTGCTGCAGGTGCACAGGCACAGAGTCATCCTCCTGTACACACACACACTGACTCATCCTGATCCCAGCACACACACACAGCCAGTCCCAGCTCCAGGCATCCAGGCACCCCACCTGCCCATGCAGAGCTATCACTCATGCCCATGCTGACCTGCCCCCTGCATGCACCACGGATACAGTCAGCCACTTTAGCTTACCCAGATCACAGCAGTGCACACCACCTTCTGCTTCAGACAAAAAACATGCACACGCCACTGAGGAGTAACAAAAACATCTCAGCCACAGTGCAGAGCCAGTGGGAACTGGCAGGAGAGGATGGAGAGAGGCAAAGTTATTGAGATTACAGCACCAGTCTGTGGAAGTAAGTACAGAGCATGAAAAAAAAAATGAAGGTGTGTTCTTATCTATTTTCTGTCTTCTCTAATAAATGGAGAGGGTAAGGATATGAAGCCTCCATTTAGAAATGTTTGATTGGCAGATCAGAAGTGGGTCATCAGGAAAGTCTAGAGGAGGAGGTGGCTCAGCAGGAGCGTAAGCCGTGCTGAGTAGTGTGAGCCTAGGGGAAGGTGTCAGGGGAAGAAGTCACACCACCCAGGAGCTGCCATGGCTGGCAGCACGGTGCGTGGGACAGGGTGACGCAGCTGGGGTGACCAAAGAGAGTGGGCAGAGTTCTGGAGGGTCTTGAGGTGAAGGCTGGAACCTGGAGCACAGTGTGGCACGTGTGGGAGAGCCCAGGAAGGGTCTGGCACGGAAGGCAGCAGAGCCCACATGAACTCCCTTCACCATCTCTGGGGTGTCCAGTGCCACCCACAGCTGCCCCCGAGTGTGCCCACACACACACAGCCGTGCACACTGCCACTGTCATGTAGGGTGACTGCCCCCAACCAGATTTTAAAGCCCTCAGACTGCAGTGCCTCCTATTAGTCTTAGCTCATTCTGACCTGACAGGGAAAAAAAAAAAAAAAAAAAGTGAGAGGGGGGAAAAAAATGAAAGGAACTCAACATAAGGACTCATTTTGTATCACTGGAAGTGGGATAAAATGCTGTCTCCAGGGGAGAGCGCAGATTGCCATGGTAACCTGCTCTAACCCGTCACAGTGGGTATTCCTGGGCGAGGAGGATGACACCGGAGGTCGTGCATCCACGGTGCCTGTGGATGGTGTGATCCCTGCCATCAGCAAACGAGCTGGCAGCCAGCCCAGCTTTGCAGGGTGTTTCTCTCCGAGCCTGCGTTCAGAGCCCTGTGTGCTCTGCAGGTGGCCCCTGCCAGGGCTCCTCACCTCTCCCACCTGCTCCACGTGAGCCCCAGAGCCGCCGGACAGCTCACAGCCCTCCTGCTGGCTGTGACTGGGCCCTGTGGAAGCACTGCACGCTGCCTCCTCGCTCCTGCTGCTCCCACACACGTGCTTCTACTGGCCCGTGGGCACACGACATCATTCATCAAAGCCTGGAGTGGCAAAACCCCTCCTGCTCTACCCAGGGTCACCAGAGCCAAGGAGACAGGATGCTCTGGACTGTTCTAGCATGACTTCCCTCCAACACAGGGACGCATGGGGCAGAGGAGCGTGTTCTTCAGGGAAGCAGAAGACCAGGCTGCCACAGAAGAAGAGATGGGAGAAGCAGCAGCCCACCCACCAGTGTGTGCACACACTCTCCCCCCGCTTCCAGCACACTGTGGGGAAGAGGAAGAGAAGGAGGGGGGCTGCTGAAATGTGAGTGAGGAGGAAGGACTCTTCCCCCATGCACTGCACAGCCACTCCAACCGTCCCATCTGCTCCGAGCGTAGCCCGCTCTGAGGGGCAGAGCTGGTGCACTGCAGACTCTGTGCGTGTTACTGCTGCTCCACATTCCCAGCAAGCCAGGACCAGGCTCTGCCTGCTGGATCCAAACCTCTCCCCAGCCTCCCTCTCAGGGGAACCTCTCCCTTTACCACACTGGACTCCGCAATCATACTTGAAACGGGACTTGAGTCAGAGCGGTATATTTACAGATCTATATTTTACTTGCATCGAATAATGGTGACATATTGCACAAAACAAATGGGATCTATATGTGTGTGTGTGTGTGTGTGTGTGTGTGTGATAAGAGAGACTGTTTTTAAGGGAATAGACTAAAGGTGAAACGAATTGGAAGAAGGTAGGGGACAACACAGGGGTTGAGGGTGCGAAATCCTCCTTTCCCTGCACCTTCCCTGTGACTTCCTCCTGCCCTGACCAATTTTACTTTGTTGCTAATAATATTTTCTATATCCTGTGTTGTGGGGCTGGTGATGACCTTGCCCATCCTTTCCTTTTTTTGTTTTAATTTATACGGCAGAAAGTCTGGATTTATCTCAACCCTAGATAAGGGACTGCTATGTTTAGAAAGCCACCCAGGAAAGGAGAAGAGAGGAAAGGGGAGAACTGAGTGTTGCTGGGAGACACGAAGGCTGGCTGCGAGGAGTCCCTCTGGAAGGCAGACAGTGTGTTTGGCAGGACGAGGCCCCGTCCTTTTGCAGGCAGGGCAGAGCAGGGCAGGGCAGAGCAGAGCAGAGCAGAGCAGCAGGCTCGCTGGGAGGTGCCCTGCTCATGGCACTGTCTGCAAGCAGGCCCTGTCAGCTCCCCAGCACACCTGGCAGCCCGGCTGGCCCGCTGTGACTGAGCTGCTGCTCTGCCCACAGGCCCGCAGCGCATCCCGGGCGGGCAGAAGGGAGCCCTGCGGGCAGCTGGATCCAGAGCCAGAGCCCGGCCAGGGGCTCCCCTGCAGGGTGGGCACAGCGGCTCCTGCTGTCCCTGCAGGCCTGGCTGGGCACGGGGCAATGCCCCTGGGCACACCCTGTGCTGCGGGCAGCTGCTCCAATGGCACAGGCCTGCCCGCAGCAGGGGCGGCAGGTCCAGCACACGCCAGGGAGATGTAGGGCTGGCAGGGCCACCAGGGCCACCCCTCCTGCTCCCCTTCCCCACACATCCACCTGTGGGACGGGCAGGCAGATCCCTTGCAGGGAACAGATGGCACTTGTAATTCCTTTTTTTCTTTTTTGTTACCATTTGAGGGAGAGCGACGAGATTTTCTAAAATGATTGAATGGAGGTTTCTTTGGCATGAGACAGAAAATTTTTAAAGGTATATTATATTTCTGGCTTGTTGTTACAGAATAATAATAAAGAATGTATTTTCCTATGCTCCTTCTTGTTTAAATGAGATGTCTGATAGCACCATTTACTCTTTCCCTATCCCCTGCAGAAGCAAACACCACAGGGACACAGCCAGCCAGAGGAGAAAGGCCCTCAATGCCCACAGATATATTCTTGTCTGCACACACTGAAGTTGGAGTGAGCGTGCACACACACACTGTATCAGTGTGAGCCAGGGTGAGGCTCTAGGACTAAACACACAGCCAGTGAAGTGAGACCCTAGATCCAGAAACACACACACAATGCTCCAGGGACACAGCCAGACAAGGGTGATTGTGTAACAAGGATAAGATACTGTGGCAATCAGCTCATTACATAAAAGTAGAAGGGGCCAAATTAATCCCTAGTGTAAGAACGCAGGACCCAATGCAGTCATATTCAGGTCAAATTTGATTCCAAAAGCTTTTTTTTTTTTTTTTTTAATTAGAACACACTGTAACAAATAGGGAGCTATGGGTTCCCTACATCTCCAGATTCCTGACCCTCTTGAGCAAGGTTATTTTGAAATGGATGGAAATTGCTGTCTAATCCTACGGCAGCCCCAAGTCCACAAGCTGTTACCCCTAGAGCTAAAAGAGTCTCTCCACCAGCTGTTCCCTGGCTAGGTCTATCACAAACAGCTAAGAAGTTTAAATTCCCCACTTGGCCACTTCCAGTGCTAAGCACACACAGTTCATCACATTCCCTTGCTGTAAGACTAAGCTCATCCTGACGCATGTGGCACCAGGGAGGATGTTAAACCCCACCACCAGCAAACCCTTGTGCCACCCTGCTCAGCCACCCTGCTGTGCTCAGCCCCATCTTCTGAGAGACACTGGGAGCAGAACCCAGCTACTCTTAATCCGCTCACAGCTGAGGCATCTGTTCTGCTGAAAGGGTACGTGCTGCAGAATCACCATTGCTGCTTAATAGCATGGTGTCTGTGACACACAGTTTAATCTAATTTTGCCAGGCAGGTAGAGGAGCGCACACACATACTACTCAGCACTTCATATAATACCAGAAACACAGAGCAGGAAAAAAGCAAAGCCAACACACTCATCTGATGACTCTAGGCTTTTTCAGTTTGTGAACTATCTGGGAGCAGGCTGCGATTTTCTGCAGTTTGATTTACTATAATTTGATTACCATTTGATATTGACCAATGTATTTGTCCTGCTTACATACCCACTCATGCACACATGGAACACCCTATATATTAACCACGTAATTCTGTACACATAACAGGTAAAACATTTAAAACAGGATTCCTCCTCAGTATCTTGTCCATCAGCAGCCCACTGTGCTGGCTTGAGAAATGTTTGCTAGCACTGACTGGAAGCACAGGTCAGAGGGTCAGCTCCGACCCTCTGACCAGATAAATGCAACTCCTGGCATGGGATTTCTGAGGGCCAAAAAGACTTCCCTCCAAGAACAATGGGCAATACAACAAGCATTCACCCATGGATACAGTTACAGAATGAAATGTGAGTAAACAAACATTTCCTGCATCACTCTGGGATGCTCTCCACATCTGTCACAGCCCTGGCAGCCCTCCTCCCTTTAGAGAATGGGGAAAAGCACCCAGCAAGGGCCACATCTGTCTTTCCCAGAGTTCTGCTGTGCTGCAGCCAGGCAGAGGCCATGTGCAGGGCACCTGGAGCCAAGGAGAAAGCAAAGCATGCTGCTACTAATAACTCTGCCTGCCGTGGAGCTCCTGGGCCGGGACGGCAACGCGCCGCTCTTTGCTTGGGGCTCCAGGCAGAGATCTGCCCCCTCACATTTGCTTTTTCTGACTCCTAACTTGGGAATAAACTTGTTTGTTAGCACAGCTGCAGAAAATCAACTCGGAAAGGGCACTGCAGGAGTGAGGAATGCAGGTATTTCATTGGAGGGAATAAACACAGGCGATAGCCTGCGATATTCAACCAGCTCCGTGTAAAGCTCAAGGGAAATATGCAGAGTAACAACAATGCTTTGCATTTCTATAGTGCTTGCCTTTGGCAGCTCTCTGGGAGCTTGCAAACATTAATGAATTCACAGAGGCAGATATTCAGAGAATATAAAGGCCAGAAGGGACTTTAGATCATCCAGTCTGACCTTCTGTGTATCGCACGCTACTTGGAAATTGTGTGGAAAAGAACCACAAGCATTATTTGGGGGTGGCAGAAAATGCCTTCCTGTGAAAGGCTGAAAGAGCTCAATCTGTTTAGCTTATGAAACAGAAATTAGAGAAGCTGTCCTGTAGAAAGACCAACAACGAGTATTTACATGCAGCTAAGTTGAATCTTCCAGAAAGGCATCTACCTTTGACTTGAAAAACACTCAAGAAAGGGAAACACATTGTTTTCCTTGGTATCTTCTGACAATACCTTTTCATGTTCATTGTTAGCATTCATGCTTACTAATTCATTTGGATCTGTTTGGTTTTTCTGTCACAGTTTTTGTTATTCTCTCCCCTAGATTAAAAAAAACCAAACAAACCTTCAGTAACCAGCAGCTCTCTCTGTGGAGGCACTTTATACTCTAAATCAAATAATCTCTCAGTCGTCTTTTAGGTACAGTAGGCAGATTGAGTTCATTAAGTCTTTCACTTGAAAGCTTTTTCTTACCTCTGGAACAACACTGGAGCCTACTGCCACACTGCTTCCAGCTTTTTCTCCTCCTTTTAGAAGTATTCTCCTCATCCACTGGTACCTGTGCTCTGTATTGCAGACACTACATGACTCTTGCCACTTTTCTCTATTCCTTGCCACCAAAGAATGTCTCACAGTACACTCACGAGGCTGTGGGAACATTGTTCCTGCTTTACAGATGGAGGCAAATGTAAATACCAAAGGACAAAACCCTAACAAGTAATTTTGAGGGAGGCAGATTCTGATCCTACCTTTACAGTAGTATAAATTCATGAGCCTCCAGATTTATACAATTCTTGGCAAGAGAAAATCTAGCCCTTCATTTAAAAGGATGATCCCCTTCCAGCATTTTCCACTTTTTCATCCACTCACAGCCTCACATAGTTATTTTTCACATATCTCTCACTGGACATAAATGTTTTGGATTCCCCAGTTATTTTTTCTCTCTCCCCCTTATTTTTGTCTTCTTGTGACTGATCATCCCCTGTTCAATGAGTGCCTCTGACCAGCTGCTTCTCAGACTCTCCCTGCTCTGCTCAGCTGTCAGAAAGCACACCAGCCCCCACATCCCCATCTGCTTTTTAAGGGTTTGTTATCATAAGCAGGGTTTTTCTGCTCACTGTTCTTTACTTTGCAAAACACAAAGCAATGAAGAGAAGCCACCACAATGTCAAAGGCTGAGAGAGGGGTTTAGGTCAGCCCCAGCTTCTGGCCTCCCAGGTGCTGTGCTGGGGCTCTCAGCTGCATTAACAAGTTTATTTTTATTCAGCCATGACTGAAATGATGGAGTGTGTGAAGCACAGGGTAGGAATGCCCAGCCTTGTGCCCAAGGGGAACGCTGCAGTGAATGGGAAGTTCCCTGAGTGTTTACCTTGCTTGTTGCTGGTTTTTGTTCTGTGACATGGTGAGACCAGGGACTTCAGCTGCTCCCTGCTCAAGGGACTGCAGGCTAACAGAGCCTCAGCTCTTTCCACTCAAGGCACCACCACTTTCTTACACTCTTTTCAAGCTCCAGTTTAAATTTGCTGCCTTTATACCTCAGATCCTGGGTAAAGCTGCATTACCCTGACAGATAGAAACTCACTTCTAGTTTTGCACCTAAAGTATTTTGCTGGTCTGTCTGTTCTACACTATCTCCATACAACTGTGTGCTTTAAATGAATCCTCTCCAAGGTGCATTCATTACAGCAATCCAATCTGCTTTGGATATCTCACCATGTCCTTGGTGGCACGTGGTTAAGCAAGCTGGCTGCTCCCAGGTTCCTCTCACAATTTCCCTCTCCTCTCATCACCTGCCCATCCTGCCTGCTCCTGTCTCAGCCTGTATTCCTTTGACCAAAACTGTAACACAGACTAGAGGAGAGGTGTCACAGGGCTTTGGGTGGGAGCATCAGTGTATTTTCCCACTGGAACATCTCCCTAAGCACTGGAACAGCATTTGCTTTGTCCACAACTGCCTCACACTGTGACTCACCATCATGCCACCGTCACCTAACACAGAAGATCCCAGCATTTTTTCCCTGAGCTTTCTCAGGATATGTTTACCACTACGTCTATCCAGCTTGCCTAAGTCTATCCTTGCCTTTCAGCAAGGTTCTCAGGACAGGTCTTGGCAGATGACAATGGTTCTCTGAATTTAATGTGGGCATCAAGGAGCAATACAGCTTATACTGAGGATGCACACTGAGGATCCTCACTGAGACCTGGCAAAACTGGCTCAACAGTTCCCAGAAGACAAGGATTGCCTCCAGTCCTGCTTGCTATGCTCTCTGCCAGATCTCTCAGAGTTCCCAGCTTACAGAAGATTTCTATTATTAGTTGTCAAGCACATGACCTTGTCTGTTGTACTACTGAAATTCATTCTGTTTCTGGTACTCCTGCCAAGGTCAAATAAGGCTTCCTCTAAAATATCCTGGTCCTCCCCTGTACTAGCAATGCCTTCTAGTGTTGAATCATCAGGATACTCCCTCACTCTCATAGCTATGAGCTGGGGTCTCAGGTAAATTAGCAAAGGCTAATCCCAGGGGTGACCTTGGGGAGCGTGACAAGTAACATTTTGCTAGACTTTGATAGGTGATCTTGCTGCTGCAGTCCTCCCAGACTGACTTCTCCCTCCCTGCCCCTCACAACTGCTCTGCCTCACTTGATCTTCTCCAGTCTAACTGATTTTTTCTTATGTGGCACGTTCAGTGCTTTACTAAAATACAGAGATGAGACCTTTGAAATTTCTCATCTCTGCCAGGAAAACAATAATCTGAAAGTAAGATGTTGGCTGGTGTTACCCAGCACTGATAAACTCATACTGCCTGACTCCCTTTTCCCCTAACTGCTTGGTAATAATTATACTTCCCTTGAAGATCTCCTCTCAAGTGCTACAAACGTTGCAGAGGTCACGCTTAAAAGTCCGAGACTGACAAACTTATTTCTCATCCTTCTTTAATCCTGCTGAATTTTCACTTTTGCAGACTGCATGGTGTCACTACTGTGTGCAGAGCTGAAAAGAGCCCTTTGCTGCAAGTGTGTGTTTCCACATGGCAGCTCTCCCAGGGCCAGAAAGCACCCAGGCCCAGCACTGTGAGTGCACTAATCAGCTCGAGCTGCTTATTCACAGCTTGTTTCTTTCCCCAAGGGTGACATTTCTGTCCTTATCAATAACTTGGGCACCGACTCTTCTTTGGTTTTCACTCAGACTATAGACTCCTTGATCCCAACTTCACTCTTATTGAAGAAGTGGCCCTACTTCTTTCTTTTTTTTTTTTTTTTAATTCCCCAAATAGCTGAAGAATATTTGTTTTAACCTCCTTTGCAAGGTCTAGCTCAGCTTGATATGTAAGCAATCCTCACTTTGTCCCTACAATTCTGAGCTCTAAGGGAGGGCAGGGCAGGGCAGGGCAGCCTTCTTTGCTGTCTGCCTTTTTTCCATTCCTCACAGCCTCTCTGCAGAGCCAGCTTAAGCAGCTGCTTGTCATCACAGACAGATGGAGGGCAAGAGAATTAGGATCCTCACAGAGATGGGGGCTTCACACTGTTCCCAAAAGCTCAACTGCTCCCTCCCCACACGCCAGACTTTGCACTGCTGCCTGTGAAAGCAGTACCATGAGTTAGCAGCAGAACACCCTCTCCACACTGGGCAGCAGGGTGTAGAGGTGCCACCTCACCAGAATTACCTGTGATCCTGTGAGTGGGGTTTCTGTGTCCCAGGGAGAGAGAGGAAGAGAAGAAAAAGGTCTTGTGAAGGGAAAGGGGTGACAGTCAGTTCAATTACAAAGCCTTATGATAGGGAGATTTGTACCTTAGGTGATAGGTAGGGAAGGAGAAAAAGAATTCAGGATGAGTTTGGTGGCTGAATGAATGTATCTTAGGAGGAGGCTGGAGCTGTACTCAGATCTCCTAAGTTTCTGTGGTTCTCACCCTGAAAAACTTGTCTGCTTCTGCCTTGGCTGAATTTAAGCTAAACCATCATACAAGACATTTCCTTTAACCTCTGCTGTGACATTTACCACCTTCATCCTCACATCTACCGACTGCTCACGTGATCCTTTCCATCTCCTCACGTGGCTTTGCTCCTCTGCTGAACTGCAGGTGCTGACACAGCTCAGGACATCAGCTACACCTGTGCTAAGGCTGCAGCCAGCAGCACTGTGCCCCATGCACTCTGCATAAGAGGCATGGGGCACTGGGGACAGGTGTGAGCAGGGTCAGGAACCGGCCTTGCATCCACACACAGATTTGGAGGGCGTCGGGGGGGTCCCTGCCACTTGCTGGGCAGCCTGTGGATCTTCACACAGCTTCAAATGGAAGCTCCTGCAGCATTCCTGACCCTCACACTTTGTCAGTCCCCCTAAACACCCAGTGCTTACTGACAGCCCCTGCACGCTGGGTACAACTCCAGGGCCACAGGGATCAATCCTGGAAAACACCAGAGCCAGGAGGAAGTGCAAATTGCTCCGTGGTGCCGAGTGCCTGCACACAGCCCCAGCGAGATGTGAGCCCAGGGGTCTCCCAGCACGCTGCAGAGCAGCTGTTTGTGCATGCAGACACACACAGGCCTGCACAAATCACCTCACACATCGTTTATCTTCGCATCCCACGCGCTCCCACGAGCACCCCTGGGCGGGACACGGGGCCCTGCTGGTGCTGGGTAGGCAGGAGTTAATGGAACAGAGGCTGGGAAGGAAATTAAAAGCAAAAGAAGAGTTGAAAGCCCAGCCACATGATTCTTCTCCTATCACATCTGTGAATCCTGGAGCGCAAGAGTAATTGTCTGCAATGAGTCAGAGCAAAAGGCACAAGGTAATGGTTGCTATGGCAACCCGTGCACTGCTCTAATTCGGCTCACAATTAAAACGATATCAAATCACTTGCAAGCAAAGGCAACATGGCAAAGGCGCTGGGTGCCAACCTAGAAAATCCAGCTGTGTGCAAGGCTCTCCTGAGCCAGTATCAAGGGCCCTTTTCGCTTCAAGAGTGCCAGCCAGGGCCGTCAGAGGAGCTGCAGAGGCAGCACTGATGGATGACCTTAGGCCAGGAGATTTCTGCTCTGCACAGGCAAGAAAGGTCCTGGGCTGGAGCTCCAGCCTGGAACAGGCTCTGGGGCTGAGGACATCCTGGGACAGATGCCTCACCAGACCCCAAAAGGGAAAACTCATTGCTCACCATTTTTTGTTGGGGTCCCACTGAGAACACTCTCTGAAAGGGCTGGTGAGGGCAGGGTCTGTGCTGGGTGAAGCACTGCCTGCAGGGGCTGGGGAAGGCAGGGCTCACTCCCTTTGAGCTTTTTCCCTGGTAAGTGGTGCAGTGTACAAAACCAGGCACCCAGCAGGGACGACAAAGAAATATTTACTCTACAGAACTGGCTATTGTCTTCGGTTTTTCCCCAGACAAGGACTCATCCCGAGGCAACAGACAATATCTGCACACACAGGGGGCAGGCATCGTCCCCATGCTGAAGATCTTACAGCCTATGCAGACAGCACAAACACCATGGAAGAAAAGGAAATTGCTAAGGTCTAGCCAGGGTGAGCAGAATGCTATGAAAGATGCCTCACTTGACTATTTTTAGCGTTCTTTTGAGGTCAAAATAGACTTATTTGTCCCTCTTGTCCCCAGTCAGTGTCGATGCATGGAGACATCTATCTGGAGTTCTGCAGGCAGATGTTGCTCTCTCTCGTGCTCACTGACCCAGCTGGAGGATAATCAGCTTTGAAAAGGGAACTGTGTGGCCCCAGCACTGATGCAAACCTCGACAAAAGGCAAAGTTTGTAAGAGCGGAGCCAGCGTGAAATAACACAACCACCTGGCTTTTGTCTGGCTCATGGACCAGCCTGTGGGTGTGTGCCCCAGAAACACCCCAAAAACCAGCCTGGGTGCTTGCAGGTGTCCCCCAAGGCTCAGTGTGTGAGCAGAATGCACCGTGGCAGGCAGGCAGATGGGGGGATGACGAGTGCAGACACACTGGTTTGGGCACACTAACACGTCTGGGGACACTGTGACATCGGCGGTGGCTCAGCCCTGAGGCCTGCTGCTAACAGCCTCCAGACAGATGTCCTGAGAGGGGGAGAAGGCCCAGCTGCTGGCAGCACTGAAACCAGCAGTGTTTCTGCCTTACGAGTGCCCCTAACACCTTCCAGGAGTCATTTCCAGGGCACAGCCCGTTCAGATGTCTCTGGGTTTGGGAACAAATGGATGTGTGAGGAACTGCCCGGGCTTTGGGGACTGCCAGAGGGGGCTGGCAGCAGGCAGAGACCAGACAAGCAGGGGATGGGCTGAAAATGAGTTGTCTTCCTTCTTTTTGTCCATCCTACCACAGCATGCTGGGGAGACCACGATTTCCACAAAGGCACCTGGGGATGCTTCAGGGACTCACAGAAGTCTCTGCACTGAGACAACTTTGGCACAACCTTCAGCACAAAAAGAGGGACAGCATTCCTCCTGAATGCTGCAGCACACACCCAAGAGATCAGCTACCCTCATATTTTATATGGCTATCTTAATGCTGCTTTCTGAACCAGCCTGGTGAATTAATTTTAATTCTCCAGTTTATATGCAGCTATTTCCATGGAAAAGGTGCTTATGCTATTAGAGCTTATTTCTGTGCATTTTAACAGCTTCTACTGATGCTACTGTCACTTTCCAGAGAGAAGGTTGAAATGTTTTATCCATCCAAGCAACAAAACTGCAGGAATACAGAATTGTGTGCAGATTAACTTGAAAAGATGCCACAGCAATGGTCCTGCTGAAAAAGCCACCTGCACCTCCTGTTCCTGCTTGCTGGCAGCAGACAGCAGGTAGCCAAAATTGGAGACCAAGGATGAGATGGAGAGACATCAAGCTGGCCAGGAATTGCTTTTCAAATGAAGAGCTTCCATCAGACCGACAGAGGTTGGATTTTAACCAGAGGTAAAATGGCAAAATTACTCGCCATTAGCTACTTTTTAGACTGACTGATTTCAAATTCTTTTGAAAAAAAAAAATATAAATATTTTTTTAAATCTGCTCCTGCTGTGATTGCAGAGCTTTCCTGAAAATACTGGTCTTGATAACTCAGTGTCCTAAAATTCAATCTTTAAAACAGAGACAATATTTCTCTTCTCTGCCCCTGGTGTGAGCTTGCCTGGGGCTCTCCCCAAATACATCTGCATGAATTGCTGGTGTCATGGGATAACGATTTCACTGTGATCCAATAACTGCTGGTAACAACAACCACTTCCAATATCAGCAGAGAAGTGTTGTATAAAATAAACCCACATCTCCCAAGTGCCCATCTGGATTATTTTTCCTGGGCACCGTGTGCACGCCCCGCTGTGTGTTTGCATGCCTGCCACACGACAGCCACGGCAGGAACCTAGCCCTACCTGTCCCTGCTGGCACTGGCAGCCAGCTGACAGCCCCAGAAGCCAAACAGCCAGCAGGCCAGGCAGTGACAGAGACGTCACCCACAGCCCAAAGTGACAGCTGAACTCCTGCACAGATTCCAGCCGTTTCACTGAGCCTTTAAATCACTAAAAGCTTCTGTCAGCAGCTCCATGTGATTTCTGCCTTGCAGCCTGAGGATCAGAAAGCCCCAGGCTACTGACTCACGGGAGGGAGCAGATGACAGTGCTATCTGGGGCAGGACATGGCTTGGGGAGAATGCCATCACCATTCCTTATTTCTCATTTCCAGCGCAGTTAGTGTGCGTGAAAGGTACTGGACTGACATCCCAGGAGAAGAGCTGCCTTCTAATTAATTATAATTAATCACCCAGCCATTAAGTAATGTTTGCATAGTGCTTTGAAGTGCCAAAGCACAATATAGCAGGTGGATAATATTCATTCCAAGAAACAGGTATAGTCAAGCCAGGGTTGCCTGTGAGGCTTCCCACCAAAGAGACCACACCAGCTCAGCTCACACAAGTGCAACCTGCCTTAGCTCCACCGTGTCCTCCAAGAAATCTGTGTGCACCCTGAACCCCTCATGCACTCCTCCCAGGCCCATGGGGGAAGGAGAGGGCTGGATGAAAAGGGGTGAGGATAGGGCAGGGCAAAGGACACTTTCTTTCCCTCCTGAATTTGGCCCCCTCTCCACCTGGAGCAGGGAGCAGCATCTCTCATGGCAAGAGGAGCAGCTTGGACTCCCCCCTCAAACCCCTTCTGGGATTTCCCACTGAGCTAAGGCAGACTGAAATGGGAGCAAGGAGGCCTCTGTGCCTCCCCCTCCATCCCTTCTCTCAGCCCTCCAGATTGCAACTCTCTAACCTCATCTGACTGCTCCCTCACTCCCTGACAGCAGCCAGGCCTGTGTCAGCTTCCTGGCCATTTGATTTTACCAGTTTGCCTTACTCTGCCCTGGCTGGGGGCTGCCACTCATCTGCCAGAAGGAAAGGGGCCCAAGGCTCCCTGTCACTGGCACTCTCCTCCCCAGGGGGCACTGGGGGTGCTCCCTGCCCCTGAGCACGGCTCTAAATCCTGGAGCTTAATTTTTCACTGCATGCATAGTGAACATTTCAAAGTGCTTACAAACCCCCTCAAGCACCATCAAGTCAAACAAGTGACAGTAATGATCAGTGGCAGAATGACAGGCCAGTTCATACCACTTGTTCTTTTATAGGGGCACTTAAAAAGTCTCGGTTGTTCTCCTTTTACAGAACTGGGGCTGCATTTATTCAGAAACTACAAGTCTACCCAGATATTTGGCTTTCTGGGAAGCAGTGCTGGGTACCAAACTTCTGGTGGTATCATAACTAAATCACCATGGTATCAATCCCTGCAAGGGCTGATGCCATCAGAATAACAATAACAACAATCTGCATCCCATTCTGCTCTGATTGCCTCTTGTGTGCCTCCACACTCCCTCCCCTTCCCTCACCCCTCTCCTGTACCCAGGATGGTGCTGCAGCTCTGCCCAGCATCATTTCTGCTGCAGGCCTCACAGTCCCCTTGAATCAGGATCTAGCCATTCAGGATAATTATATTACTGTGAGGGGAAAGGAAGTGAGATCTACATCCTTACTCTCTAAACTGACATCCTCAAGAAAAAAAATAGTATTTCAATGGGTACTGTGACCATTAGTTATTGCCCTTGTTTTAAAATGACTACTAGCATGAAAGATTGTGATGATGAACCTTGTGATGATGAACTGGAAACAAAGCAAATGGTAATACAGCACTTTTTTCCTCCCTGAAGCCCGCCAGACAAGGTGCAAACTGACACCCAAGCCAGCACATGGAACCTACCTCAGCAAACCCTTGCACTCCTGCTGCAGTCAGTGGAGGCTGCAGCTGGGGACATGAGGAACTCTGGGAGATGGTGTTTGCTATCATTTAGCCCACCCAAACCACGGATCAGAGATAGGCTGTTTTCACCAAAGCATAAGAAACCAGGAATGAAGAACACACCCACCATGTGTGAGAGTAGCAGAAGATGCCTGTAGTCACCTAATGAACCTGCTAGGGACCATGGTACCTTTAAGGAAAAAAAGCAACTGAAAATTCATTTCTGTGTCTCATCATCTGTGGTTTGCCAGTGAGAAAACTGGTTCTGCATCATTTCCAAAAATGACAGCTTTTCCACCTTATTGTTATTGTTTTAACATGATTTGTTTCCCTATCCTCTGCTGTTTCCTCCACCCTCTGCAGAGGATCCTGCCCTTCACAGCATGTCCACACAGCAAAGGGCACAACTGAGGGGGTGGAAATCTCCCCAGGGGTTGTGGAAAGTGCTGCTGACAGGAGAGAAAGGATCCTCCTGCCACTTGCTCCTGCTCCAGTGCTTCCACTGAGAAGTTTCCTTCCCTGTATTTGTGCTGAGTGCCAGGCTGTCCTGCTTGCAGCTAGGGTAGAGTTAATGTCTTCTCAGTGGCTGCTAGAGAGCTGTGTTTTGAATTCATAATGAGAATGTTTTGGTTTTTTGCTAAGTGTTTATCCTAAGTCAAGGGCTTTTTTCCTTGTCTGGTGCTCTGCCAGTGAGGAGGTGAACAAAGGGAACTGGGAGGGACCATAGCTTGGGCAGGTGACCTGAACTGGCCAAAGGGACATTCTACCCCACAGAACATCCTGTCCAGTATGGAAACTGGGGGGAGTTACCCAGAACAGGGACCAGTCTGGGTTTGGGAAGAGAGGTCTGCCATGGGTCAGTGGGTGGGGAGCAACTCTAGATTGCATTGCTTGTTTTTTTCCTTTTTATTATTATTTTTATCATCATCACCATTTGCCATTATTAGTGTGTTTTACCTGATTTTCAATTATTAAACTGCTCTTATCTCAAACTGCAAGTTTTACTTTGATTTTCCTCCCCAGTCCAGTGGGGTGGAGGGGTGAGAGGGAGGCTGGGTGAAGGGCTGTGCTCATTTCCAGCTGGGCTTGAACCACAACACAGATGAACTGCTTGTGTGCCTCTGCTCTAATCCACAGGTCAGGAAAGGGAAGGAAAATAATCATTAAAAACAAACTTCTTTTTAAAAAAATGTTCTTCTCTCAAATGAATGCTTAGAAAACTGTTTCAGTGCTGTACAGAGGCCCTTGGTGTGGTTTCAATGCTCTTTCATTTTCTGCTGGGTATAACAGTGTCAGCTAGTATCAGTTTTGGGAGCAGTTTCTATCATCCAAGCACCTATTAATGTGAATTTTGATGAAACCATCTCTGTTCACAGGTGTCTCTGGGCAGACTTCATAATAATTTTCTGGCTTTTGTTCTATTTCATAACATATCCTTCAGCTTATAAGTACTTTCTCAATGCCCAGGTGATAATTAAAGAGTATCACTGCCTGCTAGAACTTACTGAAATCCTGTAAATTAAGGAATGCTTCATCAGATGAAGTGAAATTGCTATGGTTTTAGTGACTAGTATTGTAGAACATTCCCTGTCTCCTACCCAGCCCAGGCAAATGCAGTGGCAGACTCTGACCTGAAGGTATCTGCTGTATGACCTTCTCTCTATAGGGCTGGTGCCTCAAGTTTCAGCTTTCATATTTTCCAAATTCTCTACTGCATTAGTGTGTAACTCTGAATTTCATATAATGTGTTGCAAGCTTTCCTCACAGCTCAGTCAGACAAAACAACCCTTTTTCAGCCTCAGAACCAAAGACACCATTGCAGCTTCAGGCCCTGGGAACTGGGAAGAGCAATCTGGGAGGATGGGATTCCTGTAACCAAGGTGTTGTTTGGTGTCCATTCCATCAGTCCTTCCTTCCACCGTGCAAGGCTCCATGAGCACTAACCATTCTTTCCCAAGAAGCTTTGCATCACAGAATATAATTAATAATATATTATCATATTAGTCACTCCATTACCTGTTCCATCAGCCTCCTCCTTTAGTCACTGTTTCCAGGTCTAAAACAATTTCCATGGAGCAACATCTCCTCTCACCCCAGTGCTCCTATGCTGGGTGCTTAAGCTGGATCTGGTGCCAGGGTTACTGATAATGCTGGTTTTTGTTAAATGGCTGCTCTGTTTTGCTTCTGAGTTCAGTGTACCTCCATAAAGGCTGAAGCAATTAGTACAGAAAAGGGTAAATCTCCAAAAGCTTTGGAGTTCTGTTGGAAATAATGTGCTGCATGAATTTTCCAAAAGAAGATGCAGTCTAGTGAAAGTCTGCCAAAAGGAGTTTAAAGCTCAGATACAACAATAAGCTTGGCAATCTATGGGTCTGAGCTGGAGTTCTAGCAACATGCCCATTCCACCAGCAGAAGTTATTTTTCATGTAGGATAACAATGAGGATGCATAAACATGATGCTGTTCCAAAGTCAAAAGCATTTCCTGCAAAGTTTTAAAGCTGCACGGACTTCCCAACCTACTCCTGCTCAGAGAGAGCCTCAATCCACAAATTCACCAGCACTGGAGTTGGGAAGCTCCATTCAAACAGCCCACTTCCCCTCCAGAAGCCTGTCAGCCATTCAGTACCTGCTCCATTATTCTCTGTTTAGCCTAGTTCTCAATACCCACAAGCTACTGTGGCTCCTGTCACTTCCCCTGAATGACAAGCTAACAGCTCTCAGCTCCCACACTCCATGCAAGATGCAGCCATTTCATTCAAGACAAAAAAGAGAAAGCAGAATGTCCTACCTGCAGCAATTCCCATCTTCCCGTCCACAGACACCGACACGGCCGTGCTCACTGTCACCACCTTTGGCAGGCCACCCCCCTCTGTCAAGACACAAATACAGCAGGCTTGGTCAGCTCACCCCCAGGCAGGAATGAAATGCAGCAGGAGCAGCTTGCCCACACCTTCTCCCATCCAGGACAGTGTGTTCACATGCCTCGACTCTGAAACACCCCAGAACTTTGAGGGCTGCATCTTTCAAGACACAAAAGCAGCCTAATGGGCGATGAGTAGATTTTATTTTCCTCTTCTCTGTGCCTCATGATAAAAGTGGCATCCTCAGCATAAAGGAAGTGTCCAAGGCTGGATGGGGCAGGGTTTGAACAGCCTGGTCTCATGGAAGACATCCCACCACATTCCCCACTGCAAGGGGTGTGGAACTCAGTGACCTTTAAGGTCCCTTTCAGCCCAAAACGTTCCATGATTCTGTGATACAATGTAAAGGACTGGCCTCCTCGATTTGGGGCATGTGGAGCTTCTCTTAGGCCAGAGAGCTGGTCTGCTCCATCTGTGGACAGAGGAGAAGCAGGACAGGAAATTCTGGCAACACTTGCACAGCAAAGGCCAGGCCTATGTCTGACTTTTGCCCAGGCCAGGCCAGCACTCAGACTGCAGAACAGCACTTCCAGGTGCTTCCAGAGTGCTCTCCATTTCAGAAACAAAGCCTTCTGGGACTCTGTTTCCTAAACTCCCTCATGCCCCAGGGTCTCCCAGCTATCCTTGAGCTGCTGCTTTAAGCATCCTGTAGGTCCTGAGGCACATCTGCCAGCCCTGTGCAGATCCCTGAGCTCCCACAGGGCATTTAAAATCACATGGCTGGACAGGCTCAAGCAACTGAACCCCATCTCTCTGTGTCAGTGCAGTTGTTCCAGCCTGCAATGGTCCATGTGGCAGATTCCATTTCTGTGGTTTTTTAAAGGGATTGGATTAGCTTCAGCTGGGGCAGCTCTTTGGGAGCTGCCAGGGGACAGTCTGAAGGCCAGTCTGGTCGATGTAGGCTGCACCTGGTTCCCTCCTTGCATGCTCTATGGAAATCTCTTCCTTAGACAGATGGGTCAGGATTCTTTCCTTGCCCACGTCTCCAGCATTTGTCCCTGCTGTCCATGTCAGCCTTCACCATTCTAGGTGTGTCCAGAGCACAGATCAGTGCCCAGCACAGTTTAGCCTGCAGGCTCTCACCATTTTGTTTCTGGTTTTTGACTGAAGCCAGATTCACCTGCTCAAGTGTGTCAAAAGCACTAAAACCTTTGTGAAATAAATACTCAGCTCACAGGCCTTGAGCATGATCCTGCCTTTATGGTGAACCTCAAATGTCTTGTTCTAGGATGGGACAAAGAAGCAAAATACACTTAGAAAAAAAAATAAATCCCATCCTACACGTGAAAAATCTGGGTTGCAAGAACAGTTCCACTTGACATGCAGAGGCTTCCCTGCTGTCCTTTTATTTCTGAGACCTCTGGATACTGGAAGGAGGTGCTGTGCATAAATGATTCTGATGACCTGCAGTCAGAGCTCTTGGGGGTTTTCTTTCTTAGATGATTAGAAGTCCATCTGCCAGGAAAACCTCCTGTCACAGCAGGGCACTTGTGGAAAACATGAAAAGGAAACTTCAGCATCTGATAGAATTTAAAAAGAAACTGGGTGGCCTATTTTGGCTAAAATGTGGGGCAGCCCTGCATCATCAGATGTCAAGGAAGGGCCTGGAGTCTGCTTTACAGTGTCTCAGAAGCACTGGGTGTTATTTCCTGACCCTTTCCAGGCATATTGTGTGATCCCATGGATCACAGTCTCTCTGAGCCCTGTAAAGACTAATCATCTCCCTCACAGTTTAGGGCACAAGTGCTGCTTCTCACGAGGTTCCTGCAGGGCTTCCAGGTGAGTGAGGCTCTGCACTTGACTGCAGCTTCTGACCCATGGCCGTGTAAAACAAAGAACAGTGCCAGCTACCTCTCTTCTGTCTTTATCCAGAACTAGCTGTGACTTCTAAGGAAGCCACAGCAAGCCACAACCCCAGTGCCTAGCCAGCAGTGACTACTGTGGCCTGGGTAATGGCTGCCCCAGGAAGTCCCACAGGGTGTCACTGCCTGGCTTCCAACCCACACTCTGTTCCAAAGAGCAGATGCCATGGCTTGCAGGGGAGTAAAGGGTCCCTCCTGCCATCTCTCCCCCTCTCTCCACACTTGCCTTTTAAGGGAGATGTAAGGGCGCTGGGGAGAGAGAGACTTTTGTAGGTTTCAAGTATTTTCTCTTTCCATTTCTTTCCCTTTACATCCTGGTTCATCTCTCGCCTCCCAGGCTGGTTTTCTTCTCTTTGCTACTTGCTTTCTCACCCACCTGACTCCCACCACCGTGCCACAAAAAGCTTTAGCAGCTACAGTTCTGAGCTCTGTGACAGAGATGGAGAGCTAGGGGCCAGGGAGGAGCACAGAGGGGATTTCTGCCTTCTGCGGAGGAGTCTCACACAAATATTTTGTTTTGCTTGTTTGTTTTTAGGCTCTTCTGCTCTCTTCCAGCCTTTGAGAAGGTCCTGGCTGGCCCTGCATACTCACAGGAACCAACACCCAAGCAAGAGATATTGAAAAGCCACTCCTTGCTTTCCTCTGGTGTTTGGACTTCCTTGCTGAGCAAGAGATGCCATTTTCTAGTACTAGGATTAGAAGGATGCAGGGCACCAGTGCTATGGAAAAGCCTTCCCCTCCACCCTTTTCCTCCACCATCTTCCATAAGAAACCCATCCTTTCCTGTCATGGGAAGTGGTGATGGAAAAAATGACACCCTCTGAACTTTGACGTCCTGACTGTTTGCTGGTCCCTCAGCAGTGCCAGCTGCTACTGTCACCCAGCAGGGCTGATGCTGTTCCCTCCCAGGCCTGGCCACCCCCGTGTGTCTCACTCCTCCTGCAACACCTTTCCTGTTCCCTTCTCGTGTTCTGTGTGTATTCCAGCCCCACTAGTACACTGTGTTCCCCCTGCTCCCACCTCCCTAAACCTTTCCATCTACCCAAGCCCTGCACTTCCATTTCCATTTCCATCCCTCTCCTCCTCTGTAGCCCTGCATTACTCATTCCTGCCTTCCCCACACCTTGTAGCTCCACCTTTCAGCTGTGATCAGTGTCTTGGCCGTGAGCTCTCTGCCCTCACGCTGCGAGGGCAGCTCTCAGCACTCCCCACTAGGCTGGAAGCAGCCAGACAGGGATGGGGATGGGCACGGTGTGGGATGCAAGGTGTGAAAAGCCTTTTTCTCGTTCCCTCTGTCTGCCCTGTGCTCAGGCTGGGGTTACCTGAATCATCCTCTGAGACAATGCTGTAGATGAAGCTGCCGGGGGGATGCTCGGCCGCCCTGCGGTACCACAGAGGGAAGTGGTCCATGGTGAAGATGCTCTCCTTGTCCTTCTGCGTCAGGAATTTCCTGCCGGGAGATAACACGGTGTTGTTCACGCTGTGGGGGAGCGGCGGCTCTCCTCGAGGCAACGCAGCGGGACACCTGCGGCCGGGTGTCACCTCATCACCCGGGCCTTTTCCATGGGCGAGGGCAGGCGGTGTCCCCGATGTCCCCCGGTGTCCCCTGGTGT
>VXBQ01013853.1:315-18968 GCA_013400175.1 Phainopepla nitens
CCTGCCACAACTTCGTGGAGCGTCTCCCCTCCCCGCCCCCCGGCCCGGGTGCTGCGGCGGGGGCTGCCCCTGCTGCAGGCACCCGCGTGTGGCTTTCCGAAGGGAGGAATGAATGGAGGCGAGGCCGGGCTGGAGGGGCTGCGCGGCGGTGGGCGCTCCGCGGCCGGGGTGGCCCGGCCCGGGCCGGGGGTGGCGATCGCGGGTCCAGGGCCGCGCAGGGTCTGGCCCGGGGCTGCGGCCGCTGCGCTGCCCTGAGACGCGAGCGGCTCCCCGAGGGGGCTTGACATTTCGGGGGCTTTGTTTATCTCTCTCCCTGCTGCAAATCACGGCTCAGACACCCCGGCACTCCTACGCGGGTTCTAGTGGGGCCCGCTAGTCTCCTTTATCTTTTTTTTTTCCACGACCAGTTGTATTTTCTATCTGCAAATGGCAAACTTTTCCAGTGCACTGACTGAGCTAAGCTAAGTAAGTGATAAGCTGGAGAGACGTCTCCCCTCCATCACTTCTTCTCTGCTAGTGCGAGCACCTTGCCTGGGAAGGCAAGGAGCCGGGTCACCCCAGCACCCTTTGGGAACCAAGGAGACAAGTCACTTCCGAGGGGGAAAGATTGTCTAGTAAAGAAAATGTAAGCTGTTCTGCAGACTGTGCTGCCTTTACTGCTTTTACACTACGCAGCGCATTTTGAATGTAGATGGAAAGAGACAATAATTTAATGCGTCTCAGATTATATTTAATTGAGTTCAGTAAAGTCTCTCAAGGAACCATCAAACTTTTTTGTCATTCGGGCTGTCGTCTTCAACTATGCAACCGAATCGTATGGATGTTGGTGGCATCATGTTACTTTCCTGTTGGTTTTAGTAAAAGTTGAACATTTAGAGAAGACTGCCAGCATTAAAAATGCAAGGGGCAGCAAAGGAAAGTAGTGGTAAGAGCCAGTTCCTGACGTGGACAAAATGAGAATAAAAGTTACAGTAGTCTTCTGAACTGCAGTCTGTGTTTGCCTCATGTTCACAATCTGTGTGTTAGTTTAGACAGCTCTCTCAGATATTCCACCAGAGTGACATTTAAAAAAAAAAAACCTCCAAAAGAGTGAAGGCTTTTTTTTTTTTCGGTCTATGAGTAAACACACGATTTGTTTGAGAACATCAACTATTTCCTGTAAATTGTGATGCTGACAAGACTGTCTGGAAATGATACCAACACTTTGAAAGATTTTTTCTTTCTATTTTAACCACTGAATGAAAGTCTGTTAATAATATGGTCAAACCAAACAAGTGGAACCTTTTTCTGTAAAGGGGAAGAAAAAGTATTTCTCTTTTTTTCCTCTTGTATAATGTATACCTGCTTGAGGTTTCCCACAAGGACTTGGTGATTCTGAAGTTCAGTAGTGCATGCGTGCCTATATACAAGTTTATCCTCAGACTATGACAACAGAAGTCTGCTTCACCTTTTTAAAATCAAGGGAGATGAGACATGAGAAAAACAGTCAGTTCCTAATCCACCCTGTTCTGTCTGATTATCCTTTTTTTTTTTTTTTTTGGTTGCATATAATAACTTTCTCTGTTTGAAACTTTGCATATACATAGTCACAACAAAGTAAGTAAAGGGCAAAGTTGCATCAGCTTTTAAGTTTACATGTATTGCTGTGATCCTCTAAAACAGACTCCAAATAACACTGAGCAGCCTTTGCCTGTGAGAGTAGGGCTTTTTTTTTATTCCATAGCATTGTTAATAAAGGAAAAGAATGTAAATGACAACTTCACAGATCTGAGACTTCTTTGGGCATCAAACATGATGCAGCCAGGTTATCCTTTCATGTTTTTAATGTGTTTTTAGTGTAATTTATATGGTAGCTTTATGGGCTGACTTACATTTTTATCAGTGAGAGTAAATTCAGTAACATTCGATGAATCCCTAGCAGGATTATTTTCTATAATGTCTTCTCTAGCATTTTTAGTAAACTTTCACGGTGCACACTATTATCATGCATGCTCTGGCTGAGTGTAAAGAATGCTCTCATCCACATATCGTGATAGTGCATATATAACAGCAAAATACTAATTCTTGTCTGTGAATTCGAGTGTCTGTGATGTGCAGTTGTTTCTTGTCAAGTCTATGTATTCCAATCATATTATGTTTTAATGCTAGTTGGCACGTTGGGTTTTGTATTTTCAAAGCATTTTGCGAACAATGACTAATTACTTTCTGTTCATGTGAATTACCTCTTTTAGCACTTTATCAGGCAGTTGCTTTGAAATAAAACTATTTTACATTACAGTGTGAAAGAGTTAAAAAATTAGCACAGACATTTAGGAAAAAACCCAAAATGTAATTACAACCAAGGCAACTTTTGGTACGTATTTAAATTTTTCTTTTTATGTGGAACTTTCCTTCTAAGGCTGGGGGGGCTGTATGTGTATGAATATTTATGTTTCTTACAAAGTCTTGACAATATTTTAATGTAATAATCTTAATAGAAACATTCTCAGATGTTAACTGAAGCCACACTGGCAGTATTGCTTTTATAAAGGTTTGTGGGAAACACCAAATATAACATTGTTAGAAAGTTTACAGTTAAATATTTTTGAACATGATAGGCCGGGAATCTTACAACCCTTTTTGTTAGGTGAAAGTCTAGTGGAAATAAGTTACATTTTTAATAGAGTTTCAGGTAGAACAAACTGCCATCTGGTAGTAAAAGTATTGACCTTGAACAGAAATATATTCTGATTAAGGTATTCTAACTGGTGTGTAAAATGAAGCCATTCATTCAGTAAACTGACAATTTTCCAGTTGGTGTTTGCCCTTACTTAATTTAGTTTCCTCAGCACAACTATTGAGGTGGTCTGGGTTTGTTTTTGGCAGTCCTGGGCAACTGTAAACTTGGATATATTTGTCCCAAATATTATACCTCATGAATTAAAAAACAATTGGTTAAAAAGAATAGCAGCAGGTATGAGAAAAAGGAAAAGTGTTTCTTTTTTGTTTCTGAAACTTTCTCAAGTTCTTACCTAGTAAGAAAACAATGCTATTTTCAAATACTGGTGATTAATACTATAACCAGCGTAGTCTGCACCCATTTATTGTATAAATACCATTGCCTGTTGACCTTTGGATACATTAATTACAACATATCTAGTCTAGGTTCTATTATTTTTGTCTGTCCAGAAGATAAATAAAGGTGCCCTTTCCAGTCCTTCTGGAGAAGAACTTTTTTTTCTTGGTATTGTCATGAATTATGGAGTTCTTTTTCCTGCCCTGTGCCAATGAAGTTCTCTTTTGACTTTAAAAGATAAGCCTGCATCCAAAGAGAGAATATTTGATTATTTTATAACTACTTGCACTTCAGTTTTTATGGTACGTACAAACTTTCTAGGCTTTGCTTTTTTTGGATTGTGTGTTTGCTAATTAAAAGAAAAGCACAGGGAGTTATATTAGATGATGTGAAGGATTAAAGTACAATTACACCATTAAATAGTAAATGTTTACAAGGGCGAGACATGCAACTACATTTTTCAGATTATGCTTATTATTCACTCCTTGATGTTATTTTGCACCTAATCAATAAAGGCCCTTCCAGAACGCAGCTCCTTCGCCAGTTGTATATGTGCCCGGAACGCAAGAAACGCTGCTGGGGCAGAGGAGCACAGGGAGGGGATGAAAGTGCTGGCATATTACTCTGACTTCTTGTCATGCAGACCAGGGCTCAAATGAAACACGGAGCAATGGGAGGATAGCTCCCCTAGTCTTGATTTAAATCCCCAGTGGACATTTTGTCACACACCAAAAGCATTGCACAACCGAACACCATTCCACTTGACGTGTTGTCTGGAGTCAGAGGAGCCTCTGATTTGGCATCACGGGGTTTAGAAGACTATGATTTAGCTGAACTGGCGCAGCTGTGTGTAAGAAACTTATAGCCATTATGTTTTATTCATGTTCTGTGCTATCAGATTCTTATTTTCTAGTACCTTTAAAGTGGTTCTTTAAAATTTTATAATAACACCACCAGTGAAAAATACATCTAAAATTTAACAGAACTTGCCAGTCCTTCTATCAGTGATTTTTAATATGGTCCTGCTGCATTAACTAAGGAATCTTATTCCTGCTGGAGATCTCTGTGTGTGGATTTAGTAAAGCTATAGAAAGAAAATGCTTCAATAAATTGCATCGCTGCCATGGGTGGCACTTCCGTAGGACGTTTCTGCAGAACCTAGGTGGTTCCATCCCATAAAGTTCCGTGGAACTTTTCCGTCTCGTAAGGGCTGTGTGTGAGTACAGCATCTACAATAAGATTTTCTGCCTTGAAAATAGAGTTATTTTGAATTGCAAAGTTTAGTCCTAATAGTAATTTTTACTTTCTTAGCTTCAGTTGATGCATGTCTAATTTCTCATAAGTCTGCTGTCTTTCCAGGCTCAGATCATATTTTCTCTTTTCCTTTAAATTTATTTTAAAATATTTAATTTTAAAAATGTTACTAGCCCTTTAAAAACCTGTAATAAATGCTTTACAAGTGGCTAGACACCTTCCCTGGTGGTTTAATTTATACAAGCAGGAAACTTTCTCTCCTTCTTTCTCTCTCTCTTTCTTGTTTTCCTTAAACCAACTGACGTAATGCCAAACTTTGCTTTAAAAGAACAGACAGAAGTAATTGGTAGCTTTTAACTTTTAATAATGTTCTGGATTGGTTTTAGTGGCCAAACTGCATTTTTTTAAAATATCAAGTAAAAACGGGCTTGTGGCCTGAGGAAGAAAGGCCCTGTTGATGCAGTTATTTTTATTCTTGTTTTTCAATCTGTTATTAAAAATCTTTCCTGCTGAGCTCTGCTGGATTTCTCCAATTGCTCTTTGTGATGGCTGGTGCATTTCAGGTTACGGTAACTTAAACTGTTTTCAGATTTTTACCTTTTTTTTTTTTTTTTTTCCCATGGGCACTTTGAGATGCTTTATCCTTTTTTTTTTAATCCTTTTTGTTTTTATTTGATTCCCCCCAGATTCCTTCTGTCCTGTCCAGCACCTGATTCCTTTTTTCAGAGAAACAATTTATTTTGATTCAGAAAGAAATAATATGTTAAACATACCTTTGATGGCTGTTCAATGAATATTATTTTCCTAGTATGAGTGTGTTTTACACCTGTTAGTGATGCTGATTAAGAAGATACTCACTAGCCATTGCAGAACACATAAGAGATCTTATCTTTCAGAGTGCCCACTTTCTGTGTGTTCTCCACCCTGTGTCTTAAAGCTAAATGAGATTTTAAAATATGTTTAGTAATAGTTTCGAGTGATCTGTATCTATTTGTATTAACTTGATATGAGAAGCAAGAAAACCTAACAAAAGGATTTTTTAAAATAACCAAAAAATCCAGTCAACACATTTTTTTCTTGATTTCTTTATTTTGTTCAGGGTTTTCTGTCTCTTTTCCTTAATTTCTTTTCTACATCTGCTGGGGTTTTGAGCACAAGCAAACTTTCTACAGTAAAAGACGGAGTTGGGCAATAGACTTCCTTGACGAAGTTGACGTCAGGACGACTTCATAAGTTGGCAAGTAGGAAAATCGTTCAAAGACTTGAGTTGGCTTGTGCCAGTTTTCCCTTCCTTTAGGGGAGACACTCCACCCAGTAGGAGGTTACCCCACCCAGTGTGGAGAACTATAATTCAGTGGCAACACTTTAAATGTCAATCCTCCCTAGGGTTTAAACCCCAGACTTGTCTTGCCTCAATCTTTATATTTAATCTAACATTCAATCTGTTGAAGTAACATCTCATCTTCATAAGTACTTTTGGGGCCTGATCCTGCAATTCTCATTCTTGAAAAATACTCACTGTCATCAGGAGGATTTTGGATTCAGTAAAAGCTGCAGGATTGGCCTCTGCAGAGTTGTGTGTGTCTGTCTGTCTGTCTCTAAGTAAGATTGTGTCTGCCTCATGAATACTGTATAATCCATGTTGTTTAAGATGAAATTATAAAATACTTAAAAATCTGAAGAAGTCCTGGAGTAGTAATGCTGTAAAAGTGATCTTCCTCACTAAGTGAAGTGTACATATTTTTAATTTAGCAATTTCCCAGATAAAGATGTGATTTTAAAAGGGTCCAACTCTGAAGAATTATGCCATTTTTACCATTTTTTTGCTTTATTTTCTATACCATGCCATAGACATATATTTGAATGCTGCTTTTATTAATTTTTTCATCTGTAATGGAAAATGAAAATCACGGCCTGTAGCTTAATGCCCACACCCAGAGTAGGCATTGGGATACTTGGACAATACTGAGAACGCTCAAGGAAAAATTAGGTTTTGGTGTATATTCAAAGACAATATGTAATTTTTATAGGCACATTTTACTTCATCGTTGTGTCTATTCTCAAGCATCCTTTTCAGATCCCCCATTGCATTTAGCAAGGCTGACAGTGCAAGAGGGAACATAGAATTTGATATTGTAGAAATGTTACTGGTGTGTTTATCTCTTTGTATTTTGAAAATATTCCAGCATTTTTAGTTTACTAGGAGATCTGGGAAAAAAAGTCCATAAAAGATGATGCTAAAGATTGTCAATGCACTTAATGTTTCTCAGCGAGATTTACTTAAGCAGTGCACTTCAGTTTTGCCTCAAACCATTTCAAGCCACCTCTGATCCAAGAATGTACCAGTTCTTGGTTCCTGGAAGATTAAGCATGACAGTTTCTATTATATAATGAACAGCAGTATTGTTTGAACAAAGGTAACATATTTTGATTTGTGTACCTTTTTTTGGCAGCTGGCACTAGAGTGGGTCTAAAATGAGTGGTGATCTAACAGTGTAAATATCTGAATGTTCTTGAAACACACAGTATAGATGTCGTGTGTTTAAATCATTGAATCTATCTACCTATATTACATAGAATGTGTATGTGTGTGTATATACAAAGCCGTAAATGGTGTGTTCTGCTATCTGTAGCCTTCAAATGTGTATCCTTTGGGTATTCCTGACCTACTTTGCAAAGTCTGCAGTCTGAAGTATGTACTGAAACTTAAAAAATTAAACATACATCTTGGTGGTTCACAAAAAAAAAAAAAAAGGCACGGGAATGTTTGCTAGTAGTTAATTAAAAAGAGGGGGGGAAAAAATGCATTGTCTGCCTAGCGAAATACCTTGCAGACTGCTTTTGGATATCCCAGTGACATTATAGGGATTATTTTAAAAAACAAAATCTCAACTTACCTAAAAAAAGTCTGAAGTAGATACTGAAGTTAAATATTGCCTAAAATTCCTGTATTCAGATGTGGTTTAATGAAAGTTAAATGAGTTAGGATAAAGCAATTTTCTTTGGGGGTGAAGGGCTTCAGTGTTTCCAACATATGAGTCTTCTTGACTTTCTCGCCATTCTTCAAGCAGAAGCTGTGAGATGAGGAACATGATTGGAAACTTAGTATGCAGGTGAAACTTTGCTTCATGAATTCAGTTAATGAAAGATAACTCCAGTTTCCTAACTTGACTGTAGTTTGCTTTTCTGTTTGGAGTTCTCAGTGTTAGATGTATGAAATAGACTCAGCAGACATTGGCCAGCTGCAGTTACAGAGTACAAACCAAAAATGTTGATTGTTGCCGAGCCTTTTCCTCCTGCACCAATAGATATGGACACACACACGCACACACACACTTAATAAACTAAACCTTGCCCCAAATACCTGAGGGAAAAGCTTGTGAAAATAGATTAGCCTTACCATGTGCCTTGCAGGTAAACGATATCTGCCTCTGCTAGAGCGATGGGAGAGGAGAGCTGCTGAACAGAGGCTGCCTGCCCGTGCCGCCCGGGCACCCAGCTCTGGAGGCTAAAACCTGGGGGCCCTCAGTAAAAATCCCACCCCTCATTTCAACTGTTACAGTGGTAGGAAGGAAGAAACAGTAACTCGTGTTTCTCATCTACTCTACATACTGTTTTCTTTCTGTGGCCTGCTACAGACATCTGAAATTTATGCCATCCAATTAGTCTCCTTTCACGTTCCTCAGATCTGGAGTTTTCTTTAGAACTAAACTCCTATTTGCATGTTACATCTATCATGAAAAAAATAATAATGTAATGGATTAAATTAATCCTGTAATAGTTGTTTGAGCATACTGCAGGAATGTAAATAATTTTGTGGCATTGAGCTCATATTTCCAGTCTTATGGGGGGTAAGATCAGAAGTTATCAACAGCATATATCTGAGTCATTCAGCTACAATAAATCTGCTAACAAATACCCACCCTTTGCACACCCAGAGATATTCTCTAAGACTGTTGAATCTCTGCACATACCTGTATCTTACGTCTAAGTCCATATGCATGACTAGTTGATGTATCTTCAACTGCAATCAGATAGTGTGTTAGGTTAAAGCAGCTGCAATCAAAGTAGTCTGTGGACAAAAAGTTTGATTGCCACTTGATTGCTGCTGGCTGTGTGGCCCTCAAGGTTTTCTTTTCCCTGTAGAAAGTCCCAAAGAATTGTTAGTTGAAAAGTTGTGTGGAGTATGGCACTAACTCAGCTCTGCTGGAACTCAGGATACAAAGCATTAAGTGCCTTATCTGTATCAGGTCAGAAGTGATCGTGCATAATTAATTTCTATCTAGGTGTCATTCTGTCATATGTAAGGTGTGCTCTGCTTCTGTTACTCTGTCCCTTTCTTCCTCATGCAGATTGCTCTCTTCAGCTGCCCTACACACATATATCCATTCTAAAAATACAAGGAAATGGAAGTCCATCTGTGTTGCATAATTTTTTACAAAAACACCAGTGTTTGTATTGTTCTTTCTCTGAGCCCTTAATGAGTTTAAAGAATTTAATGTGACTTAATGAGGGTTCTTATTCTGTTTCTGACACAGACACTAATGAGGGAAAAGTAGAACAAATTGAAAACCAACTTTTACTTACTAGTTTCATGATGTCATCAAATGTAGGATATTACAACTCCTGGAAAAATTTACAAATCTAGGCAAGAATCCATTTTGCATCACTGCCTTTCATTTGTTTGTGACATGAGGTTTTCTAGCAGAAAAACAAAGCTTAGCATAACCTGATTTTTTTTTTTTTTCATGTTTAGGATGGTTTGGGATTTTTTTTTGGCAAATGATTTTTGGAAAAGTGAATCTAATCTGCTTTGTCTGTCAACCCGGCAGAAACGTAGATATTGCCAAAGATTGACCAAAGATTGATTAATCCCTCTGATTATGGCCCTGATCTGCCCCTGTACTTGGAAGGCACAAAACTTCTTGTACCTTCGCTTAGAGTGAGATCCAGTCCTCATTGGGCGAGGTCTAATTCTGTTGCAGCTTTCTGAGAGGAAACTGTGATTTTTAGGGCTTCATGTTACACTTACTAAAGTTTGATACTTTACAGCAGTTCACTGGACTAAGGACACACTAACAATATTTTCTAAAGCGCTACCTTTCTTTTCTGTTGCCCCAATCAGGATGGTCAAGGAACACGAAGCTCCTCTTCAGCAGGACCACAGTTGGTCTGTCACCTTTAAAAATTATTATTGTGGTTGGAAAACAGTCCATTTCCCAAAGGGGAGTGAAAACTGAAAGTAGGTTTAGGAAGTGCACCTGCTTCTGAGCCCTGCTGCTACTCACTGGCTTCATGGGCATGCTTTTCTCTTGTCCTCACCAACTTCTCTCCGAAAGGCTCGTAGAGATAGCAGTGAAGGACAGCAGCGTAGAAATAGTGACTGAAGGTCTGGTGTGGCAGGTACATACCTATGGAGGTAGGCTCTAATGCCCTCACCGGGTTGTGTGCCTTGCCATCAGGGTGTTTTTGTCAGGCCAAGAGAAGCACCGATTTTCATAATCCACAAAATGTGCTTTTGGTATAACCAAACTGCAGAAAGTTGCAGCATAGTACATAAAGTGTTTTTTTATAACATCTGATTTTTTTTTCAGCAGTTAGCATTTTTAGCAATATCAGATAAATTGCACAATGTGTGATTTCTTAGTTTGATTTTAACTCTTGCCTCTTCTGTGAGGTGTTTTATGGCTTTGCGTTTTATTTTTTTACAATTAGTTGTTGGCTTTATATTTTTAACTGCAACAAAAGGTAGCTAAAAAAATTAATAATAATTTGAATTGGAAATATAGGCATTTTTGACCAACTTTCTTGAACATTTTCATACAAACAGAAGAAGAAAGTAACTTGTTCAGTTGGTTTTTATGTATGTATATGTGTGTTTGTGGTTTGGTTTTTTTTTAATAAGGATTTTCATAATCTGGTAGTTCAACAAACATGAGTATATTCTGAAAATATTTCTCACAAATGGCAGGTCTGAGTTGATAGCTTGTAAGCAGACAGAGTCTAGAGCCGCAAAACTATCTTTTGGAGTTTTTAAACACTGGAAAGTAAGATTTATTGGAACTTAAATATCCCAGTGGTGCAGATTTATTTGGTGTTCATGGCAGTCTCAGCTTAACTTTCCTTGGAGATTTGTTGTGGTACTGCATTATCTAAAGAACATTTGAAATCGTTTGTCTACATTTTTTTTTCCTCAGTCGTTCCTCAATTTTTATTTGTGCATGTGAAAATCTTTACTAAGAAAGATGACCTGGCAGCTCTGCTGAACTTTACACGGCAAAACATTTTACCTGAATAGGAAAAAATTAAGCATCTGAAAAGCTGACGTTTTGAAAGATTTTTGTATCTATAGTGGTGCATGACAGTGGCTAGTTGTCACAGTGGGAATGAGCTTAAAAAATAGTTACAGGAGAAAGAAGCAGCAACTGTGGAATTTGTTTTAATTGGGTGAATAAGACTCATGGTACCTTCTTGAGTCTTCAGAATTTATTGCCAAAAAGACATTGCCTGAATAGAAGGAGAACTTATATATTGTGAAAGCCACTATGGCATGAAGTGCTCTTACTGCACTTGAATACAATTTATTTATTTTTTCTCTCCAGCGAAGTGTGACTTATTTTGTCAGAAGAAATTTCAGATTAGGCTCTACCAGAGTACTGCTGCCATAAACCTTGCACTCCTCACCTGTATCTCTGTGCAGTGTGTTGGTCTGTGGTAGTTTTCACAGAGTTGCTGTGCTGCTTTCAGTCTGGAATGGGACTGCATTGGCTTTACTTTTGCAGAAAAAGTACATTTTCTTAGAAAATGCACTACACCAAAGAAGCAAGGGCAAGGAGAATGGAGAGAGTGCTCTGATATATGAGCTGAGATTATGGATGTTGTAATGCTGTTTTTTTGTAGGACTGTAGAAAAATCACATTGGGACCAAAGTTCCTGTGGATTACCATGCGATATTTATTACCATTTTCCTGTGTTTTCCCTGGTTAGGATCTAATCCTTCAATGTCTGGAGCTGCATGGAGTTAAGAATTTGTCCATTCAGAAAGGAAAACCTTGCCAGCTATGGGATTTCACTGTTTCACTACCTGTATTTATTTATTCCCCCCTCTAAAATGTCTGAGAGCAAGGGGATTGAGAGTGGAAGACAGAGATGGAGGATAGGTAAACTGAAGGAGTAGCAGGAGCACGTATCAGCTCAGTAAATAGTGTTTACTGATTACTGTTTACTGTCAAGCAGATTACTGCAGTTATATTTCTGTGAAGCAATCTGCATGCAGCCAGTGCAAAGGAATGCAGTGAAGTTGTGTGCAATTCTGAGGTAACTAAAAGATGTGCTTGTGACACACTTCTAGCAAAAACCATTTTTGGTTGCCCGGTACCCTCCTTGAATGCTGTAATTTTGTGAGTGACACATTTGATTACGAGCAGCCATCAAAACACTCACAGGCTTCTTGTCTGGAAGAAGAATGTACTTGAATCAAATATTTGCAGGTCAGAGAAATACCTTGATTTGTTCTTTTAATTTGTCACCCTCCTGGTCTTCTTCAATTTATTCAATAGTTATTCAATTTTGGAGTTTATTTAAAAGAGATGATAAAGTTTACACTTTTGCATTCCTTAGTTGTGCAGAGCTTCCATTTGCTTCCTTGGGAGAGTTGGTCTGAGGAAGAGCTGCTGCCTGCTTTTGCCTTGATATGGATAGGATGTGGTTAGTATAGGGGTCCCCTCATCCTTTAAGCTCCCTTATTGCAATGAACTTGTCACTTCCTTGCGGAAGAGATTTTCAATCTGATTTTTAGTCCCTTCTGTCAGGTTTTAGGGAACAGTACGAACTGTCTTACTAGAGCTGGCAGTAAGGAAAAGGAAGGGAATCTGGGCACATCTTACCTCTTTGTTTGGGGGAGTAAGGTATAGGAAGCCTCTGCTGAACTTGCCTGGTAATTTTTTGGTTATCATCTTCTCATGATGGAATATGCACATAGAAAAAACATAGAAGTTAATGTTTACTTTATAGACGCTTTATCATCAAGCATAGAGACCTGACAGTTTCATGGTTAAGTGCCTAAAGTTGTTTTTGGCTCTGCAGTTGTTGAATTAATCACTGCAAAGCTAATTAATTGTGTATCTTTTAAAGCTTCCCTCCCTACTCTTTTAGTGAAAGGGAGATATTTTGCTCTTTTTGACTTTGGAGTTGGGCTATCCCATAAACTACTATCAGCAAGCTCTTCGGCTTTTACTGAGTTACCTCAGGAGTCATTCTAGTATATGGTGAATTTACTGACTGATCCAGTTATTTAGAGCCTCCAGTGCCCATGCTATAGAATGAGCAAAATATTTTTTAAAAAGTGTTTTAACTTTTTACAGTTGTATAGAAAATGCTGACTCTTTAATTCTGAGTTTACAGATGGTACTACTGCTACTGTTTTGATTTGTGAGAGACATTATCTTGGTGTCTGAGTGAGATGTTTTGTAGCCAAAATTTAGAATTTAGAGTTTAAATGGATTTTTTTAATTTTTTTTTTTCCTCCTTAAATGTTAGACATGGACAAAAAAATGATAAGGATCTCGTCTTTATAGAGAGCTGCACATCAGGGTTGATAGAACTGCAGCTAGTTAAACTCCTCGGTTTTAAAGACAGATGAAAAAGTTGCTACAAAGATTGGCTTAATTTCTGTCAACAATTTTATTAAGGCAAAGACAGAATCAAAGGCTGAATGGACAAAGTTGGGATTTTTGCCACTGATTTATTTTTTTTGTGAGGCTGTGTAAGCTTTTTATATTTTTAATAAAGAAATTAATGTAGAATTCAGTGTTTCCCACACGAGAACTTTCACAGATTAGCATAAAGAAAGTGCATTTTAATTCAAAGACACTGGTACATTTCTTAAGGCTTTAAAAGCAGTAATCCAACAGGTATATAAAGCTGTAATGATAAATATGATGATATTTTGTATCTACCCTTGTTAAGTTATATGGTTTATTATAGTGCATGTTTAGAATAACACTATTTATTTAAGATACCAAATTTATTCTTCATTTTAAAGATGAGTCTTGGCTTCTCCATTTGCTTTTTTTGTTAGCTGGCTCATTTCAACTCAAACAAAGGTTCCACTTCAAGAACTTTTAATAATTTGAAAAGAATCTCTGATTGCAGTTGGAAATTTTGTATATATATAACTAAACTAACAAGACTGTTTATTGTATGGGAGAGGCTCTAGCGATATTATTTATCTTAGGGTCCACATTATTGGAAGGCAGAACTAATGACAGTGAATCATGCACACTGTATATTAATGTAGTCCACTTCCAGCACTATATAAATAGTATTGTAAATACACACCTGTAGAGTGTCTGCAGTTATATGGTCATTGCACAGAGTCCCTCTGTGCTCTCCTAATATATATCCAGTATGTATCTCTGCATGTATCACATCTTGCTAACCCAGGCAGCATACTACAGCTGCTGTTCCCCTCGAGGAGGTGTCTATAAAATGAACACTTGCAAAACCAAAATTCTGGGATGGCTTTAAGCAGAACACATGGGCATACTGTTACTTGGTCTTTTCATACCTGCCCAGTTCTTTTCCCTGCACAGGGCTAGCTGCACAAGATGAGCTGAGTGTCAGTCCGAAATGTAGGCTGGTCCTCTGAATAGGGCAGAAGATAAGGTGTGACATCAATAACTGGGAGCTTTCTCGGCTTCCCAAATAGGGATGTCATGAAGAACTAGTCAGAAAAAGCCATTATTTCTATAATGAGTCTAAAAATGTGACAACTACACTAGCAGCAGGTTCTTTAATTTTCACTAAACCTGCTGTAGCAGGGCCGTCATCCTAAACTTTTCCTTTATTTCAGCAAACAGCCCTGTCAATGCCATCATCTCCCCTGTGGTGTTTGCATCACATAGTCAGGGTAGTCTGAAGTCTAAATACGAGTTGCTGGTTGCCTGCAGTAGCTGAGGCTCCTTCCCTCCGCTGCACCTTGGAGCTTCTTCAAGCCCATGGTAGAAATCTTGGGCTGCTCCTAGGGCCAAATTCTTCCATGGGGCTAGAGAGGCTGCTGGTTCAGGCGAGACCACTGTGTCCCCTGGCCACCTCTGCAGGGGTGGCTCCTCACCCTGAGCTGTGCCTGTGGTGGCCCTGTGGTGTCCTTTGAACAGCTCAGGCTGGCTCCCATCCCGGGGACGCTCTTTTGGGTTTGCCAGAGGAGCTGCCGCGCGGCTGGGAGCGCGGCTGGGAGCGCGGCTGGGAGCTGGGTGCTCGGGGCCTGCTGAATGTGCCAGGTGGGGGTGAGTGCCGGATTTGGGGCCCCCATCCCCTCTGCAGCAGGGCGTGCAGGTGGACCCCATGTTTTGGGCTGCAACTGCTGATATCCGTGGTGTCCCTGGGGAGGGAGAGGAGCCCCTGTCTAGCACCCAGAATGCTGGAGGGCAGGAGGGAGAGAGGGATCTCCTTTTTAGAAGGAGTTGTTTTTTTTCTCACCCCTGTTCTTTATTCATAAACCTAACGCAGTTCCACAATTCCCAGACATGTAAAGCTGCAGGGCTTTTTTTGTTTTGTTTAAATCTTTCTGAACCAGCCAAATTTTTGAGGTTGGCACGAGGTGCAGCCAGTACCATGGCCTTCCAGGGCTTGCTTGGTCTAGAAGTCTGCAGATGTTTTCTGCTGGATCTGACTCTTAATGAACAAAAAAGATTTTGGCATCCTTATTTATTTATTTTCAAGGGGAAAATGTGGTTTAAAACGTTGATAATTATGTTTTACATGAACTACTCAGACTTTATGTGATTGTATGGGAAAATGAATGCTCATCAATTTAAAAAAAATTCTTTATTCATAAAGCATTCATATTTAAAGTGATCTGTCTTTTTTTTTCCCTCCTCTCTTTAATGAAAACAGGGTTTGAGGAGTATTACAAATAATTATGTTTTTTAATTACATAGGGTTCTGCATCAGAATGCTTGAAGACGGCCCACTGTGATCCTCTGGTGAAAATACCAGGGCTTTTCAAAAGCTTTATAATTATCTGTTCTCACTGCTCCTCTCTTTGCACTATACACATAGTAAGTGAAAAAAGGAGGAAAAAAAAATATTCCAGGAGAGATCCACCTACACATGTGCATAGGTCAGGCACATGCGTCTTATTCAGAATGATTATTTTTCTTTTGCAGCCGTCAGGTAGTACTTCCCACCATCAAAACCGGGCTTGTGTTCTCTTTCAGAGGGAATACTTATCGCAAAGCTGCAGTGCATTTTAATCAAGGTTCCCAGAGTAGTTTGCAAGCATTAATTGCCTCTTAAGGACAGGATGAAGTATTATACCCATTGTACTGATGGGTGAGCCAGGGCATAGGGAACCTAAATAACTGCAGTTAGTGAGCCAGTGGCAAAGCTGTGATCAGAGCTTTGGTGCCTTCACTCCTAGTGCTGCTAAGATACCTCCCCTTTAGATCGCCAGTCTTCCTTTCTTAAATCAAAAAGTCAGACTTTGACATCTTTTATTACATGTTATATGGGAAATGCTGTACTTGCTCTGAAGTTGATGTAAACATGTGTGAATGTGCTCTTGTTTTATATGTTTGCAAAGTGTGAAGGCCCTTGTGGCCAGACTTCCCTTGAATTCTGAACCTTATGCTTTTCTGCTGTCTTCCGTGGCTCCGGTAAGCCGCTGGATCATCCCCAAAATAGCTCCCGTGGCGTCTATTACTGATGTATCACTGCGCCGTGAGTGACAGAAAGAATTCCACTTTTCAGCACAACAGTTCACTTGCTAAGTGTTTCCCCAGCATGATACATGCTCTGTCTTGTATTTAATTATCTTTTAATTATTGAAGCAGTAATGGAGTTGTGCATAAGAAGTGTATGGATCAATAAAAACAACTAAAAATTATGAAGGAGCTGACAGGCAGAGTCCAGCTGTTCTTTGTATGTTAGTTTCCATCTTTCTGAAAAGTTTTTGTCTTTTTCTTAAGAACAACATCAGAAAAAAGGATTTAAGTTTTTATTGTTTATTCCTAGCTGCTGATGATCACGCATACATTCTCAGTGCTTTGTGAGAGGTGTTGTGAGTGCTAATGAAAGTTTGTATTGGAGTAGTCCCTAAGAATATGGTCATTGTTTCAAATTTACTAACACCATGAAAGATTTCCTGTCCTAAAAAATCTGCCAGCAAACGTCATAATCCTGAGTGGGCAGAACCATGTGGTAGGTTTGACTGAGCCCCTTTGACAATTATATCATTTATTTAACTATCTATCTTTAGAAGCTGGGAAGCTCACCTTTGGTTTCAGAGGCATGCTGAAACTCTCGCGCTGCATACATGGTGAGGGCAATAGAATACCAGAGTGCTCGATTGCCTTTAACTACTAAATAATGTGGTTGCACATGACACAACAAGAACAGAGGTATAATTCTGCCCTGTGAAGCAGGTCACATGTTTCAAGTTCTCTCTGTAATGTATGCAAAGTAGCTGCTTAAATCATTATGAGTGTGTAAATCACCATCTTCATAAACAATACCATCAAGGTACAGTCAGGCAACATGTCTCTTAAGGGTTGACTGGAGCTGGAATTTCTTTCAGATGTCGAGGAGGTACGTCAGTGCATGTGAAACAGATCTGTTGCTGCAGTGTGGTCGCTACAATGTTTTGGATTTCTAAGATGAATATTGTTTAGGCTGCCTTCTTCACGTTGAAGTGCAGTGAAAGGAGGAGGACGTGAATGAGGCAAATAAGCAGCTTGTATGATTCAAGGCTTCCATGAAAAATTTGCTCCTTCTATTTCCTCTGGCTTTTTAAGTCACACAACTGATACCCATTTATTTCTCTGCATAAGTTTAGTAAGTATTTGAAGCTCCTGTTCCTATATCTGTTGTGCATTTGGGGAGGAAAAGATGTGTTGAGGGGTGTGTGAGAATCCTATCTTCTGTTTTAGCCATCATTTCCCTGTACGGGTTATGACATTGTTTCTTCTGTTTTTCTTTAACATGCCGATGTACTTTCTGTAACTCCTAAGTAACACTCCACACCTCTTTAACGCAAAGCTGACTAGTTCAGTGCTGAGTGAAACTGAAAGCAAATCCTTTCTTAAGAAGCCTGCTATACTTCTGCATAAATATGTGCCATTATCATTATTATTTATTTGTCATTGTTATTATTATTGGAGCTTGTATTTTCTTGGGGGGGGGGTGAAGGAGAAGTAGGTGCACTGTATCATCACCTCCCCACCCCCAAATGTTGTATTTTGAATCACTTTAAATAGTTGTTTGGGGTGTCTTTATTACAGTGAATCATGTCTTTAATATCTGTTTTAAGCACACCTGTGGTGAGTTCATACTAAGGCAATGGAACCTTCTTTCATTTGCTATCATGTAGTACTTTTGCAGCATGTAAACTGCCCCTGGTTTATAAACACAGATAGACCTTCTGTGCTGAAATCCTTTCCCTCAAATATGTAAGGATCAGATAGTTCTGCTTAAAACGTGAATGCAGAGATGGTAACTCCCTAAATGCAGTATATTCTCCTTTTGTGCAGAGCTACTCTGGCTCTGAGTTACAATTATTCAACATGAATTTCAGAAGAAATACCAGTGAAATGGCACTGGTAGAAGTACTGATACAACTAAAGATGCTGGCAGCGCCAGTCTGGTCTGTGAGTGCTGCTGGAACATCGCTTTTCCTACTTCCTATGTCTGTGCTGTGTCCTTTGGTGGTGGGAAGAAAAACACAAGCAAGCACTCATCAACTTTCAGCACATGTGGAAACAAAGCTAAAGAGCAGTGGCATCCCCAGTGCATTGGCAATTTGCTGAGAGCCTGCGGGCTGCATCTCATTTGCATTAGAAATGCGGAGATCGCTCCTGCCTTTATCTTGACCAGGGGGACGTGGCTGGTATGGGCAGCCGGGCCCAACACAGCCTATTTTACCTGGATCCCCCTGGGCTGGATCAGCTGGAGCGCCGCGGGACGGGACATGCCGCTGCCCGGGGAGCGCGTCCCCGCTGCGGGCGGGGGCCCAGCGCAGCCGCCCCCGGCCCCGTCGGGCCCAGCCGAGCGCTGGCTCCTTCGAGCTGCCGGGCTGGGACTTACGGGACCCTCCGCTGGGCGTTGGCAGCTCGGTGGGGCTGGTCTCTGCCAGGGCTTTTCCATCCAGGCCTGGATGAAGCGCTCCTCGGCGGAGCGTGAAGCTACTGCTCTGCTCTGTCTGGGGCTCCACGGAGGGCTGGGGAGCCAGTGCCCCGCACAGAAACCCTTTTGTGTATTTTTGCCTTTTGTGTATTTTTGAATCAGTTTGGTAATGAAAGACAAATTAAAAAAAAAAAAAAAAGAAACACCCCTTCCCCCCTTCCCC
>VXBQ01013853.1:18995-176495 GCA_013400175.1 Phainopepla nitens
CCCCCTTGTGCCTTTCAATAGAGATAACTGTTATCTCTTATAAAAGTCTACATAAGTGTAAGTAATTGCCTGCACTTGGCTCTGGTACAGTGGAAAAGCTGTGATCAGCAAACCCGCATTGTACTGGGCATGTAAGGGGAAGTTATTGGATGATACGGGACGTGTTGGCCTTAATGCCCGTCCTGCCTCCCCTGCCTTGTTTACTTTCTTTGCAAGTCTTTTCAAGGCTTAATAACAGTGCTTAGCGAATGGGCGGGGGATATCGCGCTGACTTCGAGCGACGAAAGTTTTTTTGGAATCGCCTTAAAAATAAAAAGAAATAGAAGCCCGGCTGTGCTGCGGCGTCAGTCCGGCAGCCCTTGTTCAGCGCTGAAGTTCTCCGGGTGCGTGTCGTGAACGAGCATCACCGGGCAGCGCAGGCGGCGGGCACGGGGCGGGCTGCCGCGGCTCGGCGGGCCGCTCAGGGGGAGCACGGAGCGGGGCTTCCCCTTCCCGGCCGGCTCCCGGCAGCCGCAGCAGCGCGGCCGGCCGGAGCTGAGGCGCTGAGCGTGCCTGGGTCCGGGTGCCGGGGGTGCGGGGCTGCGGGTCACGTTTGCAGTCGCATGAAGCGCTGCTCCGCGCCGCCGCCTCTCGCGTGCGTGTCCGTGCCGTGTGCCAGCGCTGGCTCCCTTATCGCAGGAAGTGTTGCGGAAAGCAGTTGCTCCCTCTCTGTCTGCCCGGTTCCCAGAATGCGGTGATTAACCACTCTTTCCCCCGCGCTGTCACTGAAGGGCTGGGCAGAAAACAGCAGTCACTCTTGTCCCTCTCCAGCTTCAGGACAATTCTCTCTCTCCATTTCTCTCTCTCTCCCCCTCTCTTCCCCACACCCCTTCTCCAATAAACTTAGATAAAATCATTAGAATGGATGTAGTATCTTTTTGTTTTTGTCTTTCCTTCTGAACGCTTTTATATACACAAGTATACATGAAACAACATTTTTAATTATATGTATATGTGTATGTATATGTACATAAATTCCAAAATTCTATTCCACATTCTGTAGTGATAAGCCTGAAGCAAGTACAGCTTTTGCTGTTCATAGGCTGGCCCTTTCAGGGACATCTTTGGAAATCACTTCGTTGTCCACATTTTATGGGTACTTTATTGTAAGGAGGTTGTAAGTTCAGTCATTTTGCATAGAGAAAACCTTGAAACTCAACTGTCTAAATTGAAAGGGAGATACTGCGATAAATAATTTTTTTCATTTAAATATCTTGGAATTGACTTGCGATATTTGATTTTAAAATCCTGTCTTAAACCGGTATATCGCACTTGTACTATTAAAAACCCATAGAACGGAGGTCTTAAGATCTTTGCGTGCTCAGATACTGCGTAATATCTCAATATATAAAATGAGTATGCCAAGAAGCCCAGAGACTAGCATTCCGTTTTGGAAAATTAATCCTTTAATATATTTGTGTCCAGATTGTGGTCTGCAGACACATATAATCATGGTATGATACTGATCTGCAGTATCATATCATCCATTTAGGGGTTTTAATTAAAAGTTCGGTGTGAAGGCTGTACAATGTTCCCTGTTATGTTTGAAGTTTGACAGTGGTCCACGATCCAAAAATTTAGGAATGTTCATTCATGAGAATTAAGAGTCCAAGATCATTACATTTTGCTTTCATTTCATCCTGTAATTTTTTTCCCTCTACTTTCAAACATGATTAAAACCAATAAGAAAGGAAATATTTGAAGTGATTTGCAAAGTTATTTGATTTTTATAAAATTACACGGTGTGATGTGCTGTATGTGCCAAACTACAGACAGACTTTCAGCTCCTAAATTAAATACACTTTTTTTGTTCTGGTTTAAGCCCATTGAGAATTCTGCCAGTTAGGTTTTTCTCTTCTGTGATCATCTCGTGCATAATAGTCTGATGTTGCAGATACTTGCAGGAGCATAGCAAAACTGGTAGCATCATGTATGTGGTTTGATTTTTAATTTATGATATATTAAAGCATATTTCTATCCTGAAAGATGTTATATGAAATTCCTGCAGTATATATTAAAACAGTCGCTGGACTCCTAACTAATCTAATATGAATAAGTAAGGCACGCAATAATTAATGCTTAAGGACAAAAACTGTTTTCTTTAAAATAGAGAAACCCATATTTACAAAAATAGACCTAAATGTATACTTTTTAAAAAAGGACTTTCGGGTTTTGATCACTGTTGAGGTATAAGTCTACACAGCTTTATGGACTGTTTGTTTGTGTTTATTTACCTATTTGCTGCCAAAGTTCTAAGTAATGTCACACCACAATCCTGGTGGAAATGGCTATCTAAACACCTGGGACCAGTTTGTGGAAGTGATCAAATTGGTTTCTGCCAGAGACTTCCTATTCTGGTGCAGTGACACTATTTTCTCCATTTTACATTCTGCTGAATGACTCTCACTTTCAAAACTAAGATTACCATAAGCAAAAAAAGAAAGGCAAACCTTATTTTCCTTTTCCATTCTATGGATGAAAATAAAGTGTGCGATAATGAGCTTTTTTATCACCTCCAGAGGTGATAAATCAAAACAATTGGATGAACAATGCACAGTGAACAATGCACGTGTAATTCTTTGTTTAAATTAGTTTTTAATACAAAACAGGTTTTGTAAACCTGTATTTTCCCCCCTTCCTGCATACCTCAGGCATCATTGAACTGACGAGCAATACTTTAAAGGGATTTTTAATGATTCTTAATATAATTCCAGCTTTCATAAACCATAAAGAAACTTTCTTATCTAGTTAATACAAAACATGGAATTAAATCTGTACTGCGTATCAACATAAAGCCATATGTAAACACAGAAGGTGATGTTGAGGTCTGTAACTTTTTATTAAGAGCATATAGCTACAAAGTACATAAGTCACTATCCAGAGAAAGACTCCTTCTTTTGGTTAACAGACATTTTGATAATTATTATCCGAGTTCTCACTTTTCAGAAATGCAGTGAAAACATACGTAATTTCTTTTAACCTCATTGTATGTGTATGTTGATGTTTTTGGCCTGCCAGTTTAAATCACAATTAAAACTAGTGATGTGTAAGTTGCTGTGATTAAAATCTATATTAATGTAAGTAACCGTCAGTGCAAAGATTGAAATATGTTGTATGCTTGTTTCTCTTTACTTTCTGAGGTATTTGAAACAAAATCATATTATTTATTTAAATCAGTAATGTATTGCATTTATTGGATAGTGCATGGCAGAAACAGAAGTGCCGTTTTCAGATTACCTAAATACATTTGTATTTTCCAAACATCCCCTAGTTGGGGTATTGTATTAAGAGAAGTTCACGGTATGTAGTTCACAGTATATTTTGCCTTCCTTAGTCTGAAATCCTGAGCAGATTTTTCATCCTGATCTTCAAATGCTGGGACTTGGAGAGAGTCAGCCATAGTTAGTTATGTAACACGAGAAAAGATGCCAGGAGGGATTGAGTCCAGGGACTGGAGTTCTTAATATCTTGAGAAAAGGCCGTAGATATAAGGATGTATGTTTCTATTCATTAATTACAGAGCGTTAAGAAAATAAGATCAAATCTGGAAGACCTCTTGTAACTAATCATGGCTTTGCTGGGATAGCATCTACCTCTGACTTCTCCAGTGCCTCTTGCGATAAAGGCTGGAAGGTACTGTGGGGCTGAGTGTGCAATGCTTTGTGCTCAGTCTACTCACAGAGTATAAAGCAGTGCCAGATGAAGATCCCAGACTATCCAGAACAAGTATTCAGCTTAGAACTATTAACAAAAAACCAAACCAAAACAAAACAACAAAACCAACCCAAACCAAAATTGTCACAGCTGTATCCTTTTAAGGTCAACACCAAAAAGACTTGTCAGGTTGACAGAGGGAGATGACTTACTGATGTAACCCAAGGCAAAAGAGATAAGCAATAAAAATAGTGTTACATTTGTATGATGGAGTGACTTCTCCTGACAGCTTACAGAGAGAACCAAGCAGAGAAGTACACCAAGTTAGTTACTGTGACAGTGAAGCTGATAAATCACACAGAAATTTGATTGTGCCAATTCCGCTGGGTTTTGGAGCCTGAAATTTGCTATATTTAATAAGGGCTTATGTAAAGTCGTCAAAATATGCCAGACCTTAATTTCACTGAAATAAAACTCCTTTATGCCAGGTAAAAAGGTAAATATAAATAGTTTATTTCTAACAGTGCTCTTCTTTAGTGTTTCTGTGTGGACATAAGGAAACAAAAATTAGATTAGACTTCCAGCATTAAAGCACTCTTTTTATTTGGTAGAAAAATATGCCAAAGATAGGATTCTTGCTTAGCGAGGGAGGTTCCTGGGTAGAAGGAGAATTTACCTCTTTGTGTGGACCAGTTCATCACCCTTCCATCTGGTTTCTGTATGGTATGGTTGGTTTTCTGTTCATTTTAAACACATTTGTAGTCAATGTGAACTAATAACTGCTTTTCTAATGTGAACTCCTGTGAAAAACAGTGCACCAAATTCTAGCCAGAGCATATATTCTTCTATGTAATATAAAATCAGAGTATCATTAGCATAGCTGACACAAGTATGGTTTCAAAGCATTTTAATGACAAGGAGGGCATTATAATCCTCCTCTGCATGTTACTTGATGAATCAGTTTGCTTGCAATAATGATTTTATTTTTCTGAAGATGGCACTTATATTTCCTGCCAGACCAAGAATATTTTCTCCTTAAATCTTCTTTTTCCTCCTCTCTCCCTTCTTTAAAAAGGACATTTTAAGTGTTCCTTCCTTTAAGGCCTGGCTTATTTTTGTTCCCCTGCTCTGTCAGAGATGGCTTCGTGCTCCCTGTGTGCTGGCAGGGTGGGCTGCAGTTGTGCAGAAGCGATCAGCCAGGCCAGCTCCTGCCCCAGGACCTTCAGTATGGTCACCTGCCCTGTCATCCTTCTGGGTGAGGAGTAGGTACTGCTTTGGTTTGGAGCTCTTTCAGGTGTATGTGACCCTTCCTTGGCTTTTTCCTAGTGCTGGTTGAGTTTGCAAAGGCAGAGAAGGAGATGGGAGCTAGGCTCTCCAGAGAAGTGAGCTCCTTTAATCCAAGCCTGAATTGCCGCTGAAAGGCACAGTCTGACTGCCCCCTGCCAGCCCTGGGGTACGAGCAGGGCATTTTTGGCCAGTGTGGGTGCAGGGAGAGGCAGGGCCTGGGCCTGCAGGCAGTGGTGAAGGGATGGACACTGTCCCTTCAGGTCCGGTAGGGCTAAGCCCGTCATAAAATTGCAGATTTGGATTCTGGATCCTGGCTCCTGGATCTGCCCGCGGCACCCTCTCCTTGACTCAGTGACAGCTCTGCTCCTAATGAGAAATGCAAGTTTTCCTTTGAACTTTGTCAGAGTTACCCTCTCCTCTGTGTGCTAGTGGTGGAAATCTTAAGTCTTTGTGTTTTGTCACAAGCAGAAGCAAAAATGTCACTATATTTAAAGAGGAAAAAGACCTTCATGTGTTGTGTCAGACAGAAACAAAATGCTGGAAAGGACTGCCAAATCAAAGATTATCCAAGAGCCCTGGTTCTAGCAGACCGTGTGTACCATTAATAAATAAATAAATAAATAAATAAATAAGTGCATGTTTAAATGCATTTCAGTGCAGCAGAAAGAAAAAAAGCAATAGTAATGTATTGTGCTAGTATGGAAGAAGAAGAAACTTGGAACAAATGGCCTGGTGTTTACCCAGCTAAACCAAAATAATGTGTGAAGGCTGGTCAGGCCCAAATGAACCCCATAAAAAGCTTTTTAGGAATTCTAAGAGTTGCCTTGGTCAGTTTGACCACATCAGACTTCTCTGTGTAGCCGTCTCTGTTTTGGCATTGTGTATTATGTGAGAACAGAGGTGTTGCAACTATCTGGAGAGATGTGGTAGCTTCAAGAAGGAGCAGAGAGACAGGTAGTATTCTTTCCTCATTGAATTGTAGCAAGAGGTTTCTTTTCTTCAGTAGAGAGAGCAGCAGGTATCGCTCATTACTGGTTTAGTTTTATCCAAAGAGATTAAGTTCAGTTGAGAACTGTAACATGCAGAATTTTAATGTTTTGTGTTACAAAAAAAAAAAGTGGTTTTTTTTTTTATGGACCAGCAAGGTGTAGTCTCAAAATGCCTGAACTTGATCTGTCAGTCTCTATCAGATCTCTACAGATTCTATCTGTAGACTGCTGTCCTACTCAGATGTCATGCACAATTTAGTGAAAATAACTTTACCCATATTCTTTTCCCCACTTTTAAATGTAGCTCTGCTAGATTCTTCTGGCAAAGCAGTGTTGGTAACTCTGGATATGTCGTTTGTGAAACCTATGTAGAGGGCTTGAGAATTGCCTTCTCATTGCATTTTTTATTACTAAACTGCCTTCAAACTACAAAAAGAGTGTACAATGCCTGCTTGAAATATGGCACAGTCAGACATACAAGTGACTGGTAAGACAGTAGATAGAAAGGATGGCTTTTTTTCACAAAAGATTTATACTGTTACAATTAATTCCTGCTGCCCAAGTAAGTAATATGTATCTTGTATTTAGTTCGAATGCAGAAGATAGTGTGTTTTTAAAGCTGTTGGCCTGAAAGGGAATGCAGAAGGTCACTATGAAAATAAAAATATTTAACAAAAATGATAGAGACAAAGAGTAACTTTCACTCCAACTGCTTTGGAGGAAACAGTGCCCTTGGCATGTGTATTCATAAGGAATAGTGGTAAGGCTGTGCATACCCTGAAAAGTATGGATTTATGTATGTTGTCCTGAAGTTCTGTGGGAATTGTGAGCAATGGGTAGCTCTTTGAACATCAACCACAGTATGTAATCCTTTTTATGGTGACCCACCTTTATCCTAAAATTAGGTAGACTTTTTTTGCCTTGACAGCGTCTGGTGGAAGGATGTTTCATAGCCTCACTGCTTTGTCAGTTAAAACCCTTCCTTCTCATTTTCAGCCCAAAGTTAATCATGGCTAGTCTATTTGTTCTTATGCCAACTGGATCCTAAGCTTTTCCCTACCTAATGTTTACCTGCTGCTAGCAATTGTGTTTCTAGTCTAAATGAGCTGTGCTTCACATGTTCATAAAGAGAAGAGGCACATCTTCCATATCTTCATTATTTTCATTAAAATTAATCTTTCTTGAACATTTTAAAATGGTTTTCTTAATGCAGCATCATCTACGGCATCATTGCTTTACCTGTTTATGCTCAATTTTTTTGCATGGGACACAAGGCCTTTTAAAGTGTGATTTGGACTGATTTATTATTTGTTGTCTACTACTGTGTTGTTTTCTTTATTTTTTTCCTTCTTCAATCACTGTTAATAAAGTGTGAGGGATTGTTATTTCACAGAGGGTGCACTCTTCCATACTAGTTTTCATTCTCACTTTCAACACAATTTTCAGTAGTTTTCTGTGTATCTCTGTACTTCTCTAGATTGAAGATACCATAAAACTTTTGTTATCATTCAGTTTCCTTAGTATTTTCTGTATAAATACTTGAGTATTCAGCTTGTTAGCTCATCTGTGATGCAGCTGTCTGAAATGAGACTTTTAGACCCTGATAGACTAGTTCAAATGGAAAGAAGTGACTTGAGACTAGTGTAGAAGAGGTTCAGTCTCTGCTTTGTCATTTGGCCTCAAGGCCAGGTTCACTTCTTGATGAGTGTTACAAAAGCAGTGTAAACATAGCTGTGATATGGCTGTTTTGGAGTGGGAGTGATTAGTATATAATGTTGATTTTCTATGGACACAAAGGAAATTATGAGACCATATTTACTTGCTTAGCTGTAGGTCTGCTTCTCCTATTTTAATCATCTACTATTCTATTTAAGGAGAAAAAAAAAAAAAAAGCTTTATAAATTAGAGCAGAAAGTGTCAGTGTTGCTAAAAGGCAGAGTGATTGTAGGAAGCATAAGCCAGCTCTGAGCAGTTGCTGATTCTCTCCTGCAGACCAGACTCTGCAATTCTAATTTGCTGAATGGCGCATGTTGCGTTTTGTCTTTTCGCTTGAGTTTCTACCGATGAAGTCCAAAATGCTTAAGAGAATGGTGCCAAACCAGATTTTCTGACGCGTAGTCTGGATGTTGCCAGGGTGAGCATTTGGAGCTGGGAGCTGCAGAAGAGTATCCCACAGTTGGGATGCACCCATGATCTGATGTTGGATTTTTCTCATGTAGCAAAGCAAATAAAGTGCCAGGCTGTCTGCTTCAGAAATACTGAGTGTTACCACAGTATCTTACACTGATAGACTGTTGTTGATTAATCTTTTGAGTATTTGAGAATTCATTTTCTATCAGTGCATTGTAATATTTTTCTTACTTTAACCTTTGTATATTTATAATTATAGGAAGCAGTTTAACTGGCAGTGAGAAGTTCCTGTTGCTTTCATGTGGCTTCACTGTTTTCAGCTTGCACAGCATTGCTATGGCAATGTGAGCTTGCACATGGTCTTCCTTTTGCTCATCTTGATGCCTAAACCGTTGAAACCTCCTCATTTCTTGAACCCCAGTTACAGTGGTCACATGCCAGTTCCAGTACAGCCTAAGATGTATTTCATTTTTGCTGAGTTCAAAGATCAAATTTTCTTGTGATGTTGTGAATTCAGAGCAAAATGCAGGGATCTGCAGAAAATGATTAGCAGCTGGTTACCTGTATAAAGGACACAGGTTAACTTGAAGGGCCTGTGTGTACAATTAAATATGTGTATTTGCCTGCCGTGTAAACAAAAGTCCCTGACTTTATGCACTCTTTCTGCAGCTGAAATAAAAGATGGTATCTTTTTTCTTTTGGTAGATCTTTTATAGTGAATGTGAATGAAATCAACAGTTACAATAATATTCGTATGTTCCTATTGTTTCTATTACCCACCTATATCTTTAAAGAAAAAACAAAAAAGAAAAAAGGAAGTTTCTTTAAATCTGAACAAATTTTGACTCTACCTGTGATGAGTGACACATGGGGTCTTTATTCTACTACCTCCAGTAGACTTGCCATTTCTCAGTTTATATGATGTTTCTATTGCTGATTTTAATATTTTCATAAAGTTTCTAATGACCAGTCTCTCATGCATCCTCATTTTTTTCACCCAAATCTTATGTCTCCTCCTTTTTGTGTATTTCCAGTGATTTACAGTCATGATTAAAAATTGAAACATAATGAGACATTAGGCATCGATATGTCAAGCTGTTAGAAAGACGCAAGGGAGATGGTAATTTTCAGTAATTTTAGAGTCTAATCAAGTGTGTGTATGTTTCCCAGATTACAGTGTACTCGTGAATTACTGAAATCCCCTTTAGCTCAGAGGCCAGTAGAGTTCTATGTAGATAAAGTTCAGTTTAGGCTTAAGGAGCCATGTTTTTTTCTTCTGGAGTTTGCAGCTTCCAAGCCCCCACTGTTTCCCAGATCTGAGCTGGGGAAGCGAGAAGCAGCAGCTCAGTGCCTACACGGTGTTTCAGGCCCCGCAGCACAGGCAGGCAGACCTGCAGCCCCGGTGGTGCCATTGGTGGTGTGGGAGCGTGTTGCTGCCACCTCCATGCCTAACCTTTAATTATCCGTGATGCTGTGAGTGTAATACAAACTCATTTGTGCAGTTGGCGTGGGACAAGCGTGCCATCTTGTGAGCAGACAAAATGGGAACTACGTGTAGGTTCCGCTGTGGGCGAATGAAGCGAGAGGGTTATGAGTGGAGATGTTGGGTATTTTTGTTTCAGACCCAAAGGAGGTCCAGTCCTTCAACAACTTAGGGTGTAAAAGGATGGGAAATCAAATTGCTTCTTTAGATCTGGGAGTCGTAAAGAGTCATAAAGAGTAATTATTTTTCTATTAATAGGCCAAGGCCTATCAAGATTATATGGGATTCAAAGATAATGAGGTTATTTTTTTTAAAAGAGAGACTCGAGTCAATATTTGGTTTTATCAGTAGATTTTGATGCTGGAGAAGACCCAAGTACTATGTACTTCACAAATACATTGGTTTTCTGCAGTCTCTGTTCTTTAGGTCATATATGCATATATATGCTCATCTTATTATCTACACACAATGATTGTACAAATGTCTTATGACGTTAAGGTTTTTATCTGTGATCTTGGGCTGTTCTTATTACTCACAAGAAGAGAAGCCACGGCCAAATTATGAAGATAATTTCTAATTTCTCTCATGTATTCTTATTCTTTCAATACATACTGCTTAACAAAAGAATTGTTTAAGAGATGCTTAAATTTAATTGGCTCTGATTTCATCTCTGTCATCTTCAAAGGAAGAGGTATCTTTGCTGTATAAATCCAGTTGTACCAGATTTCAGAGGGTAAGAAATTTGTAGCTAATACTAATCCCTAAAAAATTACCACATCTACTGTGAAACATTCTCTACAGAATTGTCAGTTTTTGGGTCCTGTATCAGTTAATCAAGTAATTTTAGAAGTTGGATTCTTTCCTGACTCTTAATGGTACAAAAATCACTTTTGCAGCCTTGTGTCTTGTTGTTTATCAGATGAAACTGTAATTACAGAAGTAATTATTTACTCTTGACTAGTCCCATTTTGGGAAGAATTTGCACGCTGATATGTGGATGAAACATTTATCTCTTGAGTTGTTTGAAAAAAGCAGTTGTGGATGTTCTACAGCTATTCCTAGGCTGGAAAATTAGATGCAGCCCTAGCTTGGATTGATTGTCATGGGGAGAGCAAACAGCAACAGATTATTGATGGGCAGCAGCTAGATGAGCAGAATGACATGATCTGTACTCAGCCAACTGGCTCACATTTGGCAGTCCTTTTATTCAGTTGTGGTTATCTCACCCCATCCGTGTTGGACTCTCATCTTCTCCACCTAATTGGCTGTGTTAATTTGTAGCCCGCACCTTCAGATCTCAGGTACATCCCAAATTCCTTTGCACAAGTTGCAACATTACTTCAAAGAAGGTGCTGTTGTAGCCTCTACAAATAGTCTTGGGACTTTTTTTAGACTCCAAAATGCCAGAGAACCCAGAAGTTGCTTTAATAGTTACTTTCTTTATAAGTGAAAACACGGCAAAAGCTTTCACTTTTTGTGGGATCCATCCCAGTGCAACAAATCAGCTCAACATCATTGCTGGATGTGTCTTAAAACTAGTGAGGTACTGAACTGGAAATTGAGGTGGCACGAAGGCAGCTCTGAGGAGGAAGACAGGAGCAATATGGTAAGACTTGTTTGTGTACAAGGGATTTTTGAGAATGGAAATATTAGTGTAATCTCTGGTTGTACCTCTCTGTAACCGTCAGAGAGGTAGTTATATATATATATATTTTTAAGGAACATTTAGGTGCATTATTGCACCTAAAGAAAAGAAATATAGTGCCCAACTTATTTCAAAATATATATTCAATAGGAATAAAACAACTGTTCACTTCTGTTCATCTCTGCAGACTGAAGATTTCTACTCTCATTGGTAGTTTTAGTTTCTGTCTGTATGTTGCTGCGTGCAGATTCTGCCACCTATGTTGTACTTGTGTTTCTGAAATTACATATTTACCTCTCAGGGAAAAAAAAACGAAATCTTTTTTTGTATGTGTTTTATGATCCTGGCAGATTACTAATGTTTAAATTAAATTTCTAATGTCTGTATGGTCCAGGCTAATGTGAGGGCTTTTGGCACCACCCCTTTGTGCAATAAAGAATCAAAGCCAGTAGCGTAAGAAATCTTCTATCAAAAGCTGAAAGCTAGATTCATAAAATCACTTATGCAGGCATTATGAGATTTTCCCATGGAAAGTTTATGTGGGAGTTTGGGAAAAACTGATTCAAGAACAGCATTATTTGCACTATATATATTCATCCAGGAGTCAGCAGGCTGGCGCTGGCATCCCTTGCCAGTTTTAAAGGGTTGCCAGCACTCATGAAGCTGCTGCAAAGCCACATCAGCAGAGTATGAAGGAGTCTTCTTATTCTGCTCCCTCCTTCCCCCTTTTCTGACCAGATTTGAAATGGGTAAAACAGAAATACTCCTCAGCGAATGCGTGTACTCAGTTCTTATGGCTATTCGAAAAATGCTACTGTTTTAAAGCCGTTTCATAACAAATTATTAAGGTACCATAAGCGCTGTAAGACTAGCTTTCTCATCAGCATTTCACTTCATTTCTCAGCTTCAAAAGAAAAATAAGAGATAAAAAGGGAAAATAATAGACAAACCACTCAGAGTGAATCCATTTGCATTCACTTTGGTCTTTTTTTTTTAATGTATTTTCTTTGGGCTTTTTTTAAGAAAGTAGCTCTCAGTCTGCGTGAGGACCATATGATATGTGCTACAAGAGAGCCTTTCCTTGTTAATAGGGATGATTCGCAAGGCAAGGTAATTCACCACTGCTTTGGCTGGAGCTAATATTGGGCTCCAACATCAGTTCTGTAATTTCTGACAAATGGCCAAGATTTCTTGAATAGGCACAGCTTTCTGTTTTGTGTAGGGAGCACACAATCCACTCTTTTGTTGTGGTTGCCACTGCTGTTGTTTCTCCCCCATTCACAATGGAGAGTGGGGTTATTTGTGCTGAGTGGAAAAACAGTGCCAAAATTCTGACTTGCTTATGTTTAATGTGATTTTAATTTTAGTGATAGCCATAAATGGTAAAAGAGATTTTGTAATATAGATCCCCTGTATCGTGATCTCTAAGTCAAGAGGGCACATTGGTGATGAAAGTTTTATCTGTCACAGGCATGTCAAGATGAGCGATTGGTGGCTGATTCAACCCAAATGTATAGGAACTGTTTATATAGAGATTGCCAAACAATTTCCATTGCTTTTCTTTTTATCTAAATTCTTGAATAAATTACTAAATAAAATAGTCTGTGTTTGGAATGTATGGCTGTGGGATATATGGAAACTCACAGCATGTGGGGGAAAAAAGTTAAAATAGGGAAATGTAATAGTTTTGTAAACTTTACGTGAATATAGGTACATCATATATAGACTCAAGGTTCAATTTGCTGATCAAAGCATCCAAATAACTTTGGATTTAATAACGTCGGCAATGAATGCTAATATATGGAAATAGAAAAGCATGGAGCAACAATAGCTAGCCACGCTTACCAGTATTACCCTGCAGCAGGTAGATTTACATTTTTTTGTTTTGTTTTGCAATCACAGTTTGGAAAATGTGTGTTCTTTTTCTCTTCTTCCATACTTCTGAATGTGGGTTCTCCTGAACAAGCTTAGACAAGATTCAAGCTAAACAATAGGGCAACATCAGAACCTTTGAAGGCTCAGTTTGGATAGGTACCCAAAGCCCGAGTCTACTTTGATGTATGTGGGCTCAACTCCGGTTGCCCTTGGTTGCCCTCTCTTACCTATGTAACTTATGTCTGGAAACCCTCGCCAGATTTTTTTTTAAAAGGAAAAAAAAAAAATTAAGGACATTTTTGCAAACTCATGTTCATCTTGATTCTTGTCTGGCTGGAAAAGTACTACAATAATGCCCTCTCCAGTGATGATTTAATATCACTCTTTTAGGTCTAGGCTGTAGACTTCTGCCTCCTTCCCAGTTTCTGAAATTTCAACCCCGTTACAAATGGGAGGATTTTGCCTCTAGTTGGAAACAAAATTATTTGAACTTTTCTAGAATGCTAGCCAAAACCATCCTCTATCTCCCTTGCATCTTTTCCTCTTCTCCCAAGTAATTTATGGTTCCATTTGACTGAGGTTTTGGTCAAGGGAACTCTGATGCCTTTCTCTCATGTTACAGACCTCACCTGGCAGAAAGGGACAACACATCTCAGACTTGCTTCTCTCAGAGTCAGTGGGGCTTTTGCCATTACCTTCAAGGGAAATAGGATCAGTTCATTGTATTCTTAATGCAAAAGAACAAATGAGTCATTTCTTGTATCCATACTTGATTGCTCTTGCCTAGGAACCAGCAGGTCACCTTCTTTCCTCACTCTTCATCTCAAGGTAGCACTGTGCTTGCGTCTGCCAGTACACTCAACTCAGATTCAGTTCTGAGTCATTTGCAAACCCTAAACTCCCATTGTCTTCAAAGGACATTTGGATTACAGAGAACACTGAGTTTACTCAGGCTGAAAAGAAATTGAAACATATGAGATTGCCACACCTACTAGAAGAGTTTGGCAAGAAAGTGGTTGTTTGCCCTAAAGACAGGATGAACAGTGGGGATGTGATAGATGTGCTCACAGCCCAGAGGGTCTTTGATTCTTGCTAATACGAGACTGAGGGGAAAACTCTATTCCATTGGCAAAAAGCAAATTCTAAAACACTAAATTTTTTTCTTTCTTTTTTTTCTTACTTTTTTTTTTTTTTCCCAGATTTAGATTGTAGAGTGAGAGCTACAAGATGTCACTTATCTGGATTGTTGTAGTGTTGACATAGATACTGGTCACTTTTATTGGACATGGGGATATATAAGACTTCTTTAAAAACAAATTGTACAATGTTGAGAGATAATTAAGGCCTACAAACTCTCTTACTCTTCAGAAAGTAAGCCACTGTCTTAAGCATTGAGGATTAGGAGCGATTTATTTTTCACAGAAGTAGGTGATTCTATCCAAGGGCAATTGAACCTTCTTTTAAGGATCTAATATCTCCAAAAGAGAACACCAAACTAAATGGACATCTGGTTTCATCTAATAGGGAGTGTTCTGCATCCTATAAAGTGTATCAAGTGATAATGGAATAACCAGAAGATTTGGAGAGGATGGCATGCAGGGCTCTCACAGGAGGTGTCAGTCCTGGCAGAAGTCAGTTGCTTTATTGCAGTAAGCAAATCAGGCTGGATTCTCTCTGTGGTGCAATAACAGTAGATTGGGGAGCATGCAAAGCAGCATCAATACATAAAAATTAAACTACTTTTAATATACAAAGCTGAGTTTAGATAAATGCAGAACAGAGAAGCAAAGGCATAATATTCTCTGAAAGTGTGGCCTTTTAATGCTGTTTTGGAGACTAATTTACATACAAATAAAATGTCAGTTTATCCCATAACTATCATGATAAATTGGAGCACTTAGATTTTTGCATGAGATGCTCCTGCTGTACCTTATTAAATTATGGGATCTTGGCCTTTTGCCAAGTGCTAGGGTGATGCTTTCTTTACTGAAATATGTACAGGAGAGGGATATGAACCTGGACATATAGAGAACCCAGGTTCAGTCACTAGCCAAGAGCTCTGTCTGCACGTCACCTTGAATGCTTTGAATTTTTCATTTCTCTGTAGATAATTTAATTTATCTATAAAATGGCAGTGATGCTAATTTTCCTGTTTCACAAGCTTTGTTGAGTTTTAATTAGTTGTCATGTGTACGGAGTGCTTTTAGATACTTGATTAGAAGTGAGGGCAAAGTGAATCTTACCTTGTTGGGCTCTCCCACCCTGGATGGATGGCAGTGGAGGGCAGGTAGGAACAAGCTCTCTGTAGCAGGCCAGTAAGAAATGCAGAACAGCAACCTGCTGTGCTCAGGAACTTGTAAATAAAAACAGTTTTAGAATTCTTCATTTTGGTTGTAAGATAGCATAAAATTCTCCTTCATGTCACTTCTTTAGACACATCACCTTTTGACTTCAGTTTCTCCTCAAAGTGTCTGTGTGATTACCCCAGGAGTGAGCTTAAAATGAAATAAGTGCCTGGAAGTAAGCATAAACAATCTATTTTGAAATTCCACTCCTAAACTCTCTGGAAATGACCAAGTGTCTGTCTTATACTCATAGAAAAGGTTAGATTTATTCCAGTGGCTAGATGACTATTGATATGTGCTGTGCTCTGAAGCATAAGGTAATAGAAAATATCATTGTGAATTAATTCAATGTAAATTAATAAGAGATTTAGCTGATAAGAGTTGTTTGAAGGTGATGGCACTTTGTAGCTATACAGGATTTAAGATGTCCAAAAGTGCACCTTTAGAGATTTGAGAACGATCAGTGTTGGGAAAGTAAATGTAAATGGGAAGGAGCAAGCTTGAACAGCCCACAGCCCTTTTCACTTGTCTCTTTGTTGTAGACTTTTTGGGGAAAAAAATTGCAAACAGCCCTTGACAAATTGGTGATCAGGGTCTAAACTGAAGAGCCTGAAAATGCAAAAGAGTAGGAGAGGAGGAGAAAAAAACAACGTTTTTCTATAATGCTGTTCTACTAATACAATATTTAAGGCATGATTTTCTCCTTGCACTTTTTAGATTGATGAAGCTATCATAATTCCCATGGAGCATGTGGAGTGTAAAATATCAAACATTTTGTCCAATTACAATGTCTGATCTTGCCTAATTTTACTGATACGAGGAATCATGTTTTACCTTAGCAATTTCAGGCAGGAAGGAGTGGACATGCAGAACAACATGTATAGATTAAAAATGCCTTCGGAATTAACTTACCTGTTGCTTAGAGCTGTGGTTTCTTCTGTCCTGGGTGGTGTATGAAGACACTTGTGCCAAAGCAGAAAGGAGGTGGTCTTGTTTAAGAGGCAGTTGCTTGTCATTAAGCTTATTCTGCCCTCCCATGGTTTAGGGCCTGACTCTTGGGTTCCTTACACAAAAAGGGTTGTTTTTTCCTTCCCTTCTCAGCAGAGAAAAGTTAGGGAGGGCCATATGTTTGTTGGTTGTTAACTGGCAAGTTTCCTCTGAGAACCACAAGCAACAGTGGGAGAGAAGCATCGTGTGTGATGCCTCCTGCTCTGTGTCCCAGGCGGAGATGGTGGGGATGTGAAGCTGAACATGTCTCTTTTCTGTCATTTCATTGTGCAAGTGTCCACAAGGAAAGGCAGAAGGGCAGCAGCGTTGGGCAGTCCTCTACCACTGTGCCTAAGTCTGGGGTAGTTTGTATCTAATGTAATCTGATTTTCAGTCAGGGCAGCCATTTCACCTGGAGTTTCCAGTGCTATTTACAGATTTTTTTTTTTCTTCTTCTTCTTTTTAACGCCTAAATTAGAAATCATGGCAGGTCTTTGAATTGTGGGCTGCACTAATGAGCTTGTTAACTTTCTGGTTGTGCTCGGCACAGGTCTGGGCCAGCCCGGCGGGACAGGCTGCCGAGGAGGGCTGGGTGCCGGGTGGCTCCCCGGGGACGGAGCCGCCGCCGCGACGCTTTCCCAGAAATTCAGGCTCTCAAAACAGGAGCTTTCTGGCTTCGGAGCTCGTGTGCCTTACAGCTGCTCGACTGTTGTATGGAGAGTAGGGAGGAGGCTCCACATTGATTAGGACTTTATGTGCTTGATAGAAGCCGGCACTTTGAACACTTAGGGGTTTTTATATGAAGAACAGCAGACAGTCTTTGTAGTCTATTTATGTGTAATAAACTGGGTTTTGTTTTGTGTCTTGTGTTTTTTTTTTTCTGTTTTTCTTCCTTTTTTCTTTCTTTTTTTTTCCCCTTTTGTGAAAGAGAAAGAAGTCTTACTAAAAAGGAGAGAAATTAAAACCACAGCATTAATTTCCCATGCAGCTATAGCAAGTATCCTGCGATGTCACATGATCGACTGTCCTGCTGGAGTGGAGTGTGGGAAGGTGTCAAAATATGTCTCTCAATCTCTCAATTTTTTTTTCTTAAAAGGGAAAGCCAGATGAATGCCAAAAGCCCTGCTCTCTTCTCTAGCCCTGCAGTAACAAACTACATGAGTGTATGCTATTAAGATGATAAAGATTAAATTTCTAGTTACTAACATGCTATCACAACAGCAAAGGGGGAAAAAAATCTTGAAAAAATTATGAAAATTAGTCTGATGGTCTCCTTTTAATAATAAGATGACTCCCAACCCCAACAGACAGTGTAGGCTGGAATTCTATAGGGCTTTTTTGTGGTCCTAATGATTTTAATAATACTTTGTGCTATGTAGCACCTTTCATTAGAGGATCACAAAGTGCTTTACAGTCACTAATTAATTAAGCCTCACAACACTCCTGTGAGATAGGTAAGTATTACACATATATTAAGCTGAGACACTTAGAGTTAATGATTTTTTGCTGCATTATTCTGGGAAAATGATTGATGTTCAAGCGCCGTATGTGCATTATATGTCTTTGTGTGGGTGTGTAATATATATGAGTGTAAAAGTATTAGTTTTCCTATCCCTTAACAAAGATGTCCTACTTGAGCCTATTGAATATAGATGTGTATTTTCATTTAACTTTTTGTTGCTGCAGCGTATTGACTGATAATATCACAGTCTTCATATACCCTTGACTCAGTTTACTGTTTGTCTGCTTGTGCATTTACTTGTACAAAGATTAGTCAGTGGCATCTCATAAAATTCAAACATATTTCTAGATGGATTATTCTGTTAAAAAGAGCATATGACTAAGATCAGACCTAAACCTGCAGCACAAGCACCAGGCAACAACCATTCTGTTGCAATAGGCTTTGATGACAAGCCATCACATTCAGTAAAAGTAATGAGCAACAACAATGACCTGCTGGGAAGCTGGTGATCAGCAGGTAATTAGCCATTATCTTCACCACTCTTAAGAAACTATTGATTACCAGAATTTCTTTTTTTCTTTTTTTTTTTTTTTTTTTTAAAAAGTACAGTAGTCACTACGGTAATTCATTATCCTGAATTACAAACTGATTTTAGCAGTTTTTGTTTCCAAGGATGAACTGAAACTGATGTGAGTGACTGTTGAACAGAAAAGTCTATATTTTGCAGATGTATGAACCATGTAGAGTAGCCTTGGCTGTTTTTAAGGGAAAGTACATATAGCTACAACCCCTGCCTTATCCAAAATTCCCTCAACTCAAGAAGTCCTTTCATTCACATCAGGCTTAGTAATTCTTTTATTTTGGGCAGATCACTATTTTTCAGTGATGAAAAGGTAGTCAGTCCCAAAGCCTGTTTTTCACTTGGCTTCTTTACTAGCACCCAACAAATGTGCTTACTATTGCGATGGCATTGTAGAGATGTGGGAAGTTACCTGCTAACAACAAAAGTAGCACCACTAATTTTGTTTGAAGTGGAACACAAGGCAGCCAGCACAGGTTAACTTACAACTGCTGATGGAGTTGTTTAGATGCCATTAACTATCCCATTAGGCTAGTCCCATGGTGATGCATCTGATTTTTTAAGACTCTTTCTACAGCTCATATTCAACAGTTACTTTAAATTCATTTTAGACTTTGTGTTTGGTAAGCATTAGCTCTGAGATGCTTTCTGTCTTTTTGTATGAGTGCATGTGTGTGCAAGAGAACATGAGTCTGAGGAGAAGAGAGCTATGAGATTTCTCATGTTTGAGGGAAATAGAGAACAGCATGGGAATGTACAATAGGTATAACAACGTTTTAAAGTAAACATATTTTGAATGCATAATTTAGGAAGGAAAACCTTTTTTTTTTTGTTTTGTTTTGCAGATATACAGATCAGCTCTCAAAATGTCTTCTGTGTCTTCCGTGCATCTTCTAAGACAATTGCATTAGCCCGCCTGCTAGTTGACTAATAGAATTAATAATTGTAAAAAGCACTCTAAAGCCACATGCCTTATGAAGTCAATGCTGGGTATGATTTTACAAGTATGTGATCTATTTTTTCAAGTGAAATTGTTAACTGAAAACGTTCTTGGCACACAATAAAACATTGTGCAATCTGTTATTTGTCTTAGAGATAATAATTTCAGAGTGGCTATATACTTTCTGTATCTAACTTATGACTTGCTAGGGGATGGTTTCTTCAATTTAGAAGTATTGCAAATGTAGTTTTATTTACATAATATGTCTCTGAAAAATGATAGTGGTGGAATTTCAGCAACAAAAAAAATCCCTGTGTCTTTTCTTACCATCCCCTTGAGTGGATATCAAACAAATAAATGACAGATGATTTTTCAAAAGCTAAAGGAAAAAAGAAGGGAAAATACTTTTAAATTCAACTTAGGGAAGTCAATGTTATCTTCTTTCCTTTCTTTCTCCAAGTATAGAATACTGCATGAAAAAGCTCCATTAGGCAGATATGGTTTTCTTTTTTCCCCTTCACTAACAACCCAGACTCACAAATGTATTGGGAAAGTTAGAACTAAAGTAGCCAGATCTACTGTCCAGTTAGCCTGTATACAGTTCAGATTTTCCTTTCCTTTCCTTTCCTTTCCTTTCCTTTCCTTTCCTTTCCTTTCCTTTCCTTTCCTTTCCGACTCTCTTCTGTCAGCTGTCACAAAGATAGCAAATCTCTAAGCTTTCCTTATCTGCCAAAAATATCTGTAACAAAAACATTTTAGAACATTGCATTTGGTCTTGTTTAATTTTGACTGAGGTAACAGTCATGATGTTTACTTTCTCGATTTCTGATTTTTCTTCACTGTGCAGTCAGGACTTCTTTCTCTGTCGTCTGCCATGAATTGCATTTAAACGGAAGTTATTTTAAAAATGGTTTGAGACGTGTAACCAGGAGAAAAATGCATACTTAGCTGAACATCTACCAGAGATGCTTGCAGATATTTTTAGTGTGTGTTAACCAAGAGCATTCATGTAGTCTCACAGAGAAGCAGCAATGCTGCAAGGCTGACGACTGTCTTTATACCTTGAATTATATATGTGGGCATGTTGTTTTAGTAGGCTGAGTTTATATTGTAATAGTTCTCTTGCCACAGCAGAAAATATTTCTTTTCTCTGCGTTCTGAGTGACTTTATGGTTCAGAAGTTATTGGGGAAAAAAAAGTCCAATTTAGTTCCTACATCCCCTGGTAGGTGTAGTTGATATTAAAGAAAAGACATTTGGTTCCCAAGCATATTCCCAAGTAAGGAATTGCAGTAGGCATTTAAGAAACCTATTAAGACCACACAGAGCGTCAAAATTTCTGTATCATGAGCTGGTATTCTGTGTGAAAGCTGCCTTGCTGTAGCCCATGCTGCCTGTGGATCAGCTCAACCACAAAGACAACAGAGCCAGCCCAAGACACAAGTTGAACATTTCCCCTAAGAAGTTGTCTGTTTTTATCAACAGAGCATATAGTGCCCTTTCATGTGGAGCAGATGTAAACAAGAGGATGTACAGATTCCTCTTCTTTTATTTTTATCCTCTGTCCCCGGCCTTGCTTCTCAAAGTACTGTTTTGAGAAGGTTGTCTGTGGCTTTCAAAGGTCTGGATACAGCACCATTTGGAGCACATCAGTACTGCTCCCAGAGCCACCAGGTGGTCCTCCCTTGGCAGAGCAATATATACCTCCAGTGCCTCTGTAGGGCCTGGCCAGGGCTGGCCTGGGAATGGGGGCTCAGACTTGAGTCTGTAGCTCCCATCTCATGTGTGGTACTGCAGGATGCTGCCACCAGACCACACACAATTTGGCAAAGAGAAACATTCATCCTTGTGTATAGCATTGGCAAAGATTAAGAGCATAGAAAATTTGGGGCACATCTGTCTTCTGCCCATAGCTAGCATGTGAACACAAATGGATCAAACCAGCTGGTGATGAATATCAAATCCAGAACCACACAGCTGAGAAAGCAGAGGAATTTCATATATATTTTTTCTCTTAAAAAGGTGGGGAAGGTGAAGTGGATGAGGAATTTGACTTAGTACCTGCATAGTGTGATTACTTGCCCTTCCATAAGCTCCTCTCTCAGAAAGCAGCTAACTTGTTGGTGGCAGACTCCCCCTTTCTCTCTGATCCTTATTGCTGTCCTGTCTCAGCATTCTTAAATGGATCCTGGAAGAGTACTTGCAGATTTAACAGTAGTAGCTATGTGCGCAAGGAAGACTGAAGGAGAAAGGTTTGGCTGATTAGATCCATGTGGATTCCAGGTGTTTTCAGGGCAGATCCTGGCTCAGCCACACAGTGATGTCAAATGTCTGGATTCAGGCCTGTAAAGTTTTATTGACAATGAGTTTCCTAATAAAGTTAGTTTTTCTTTGTTTGGCAAATAGAACTAATTACATGAATAATGGACTGTGGGGCCAGACTCTAGAATGTCCGTATAATCCTGTTTGAAGTTTATGGGCAGTAGGAGGGGGAACTTTTACTATAGAGAAACTGATACCTGCTTAGGAAAATACTTTCTCTGAAACCTCAAGTACCTACTCTCCTAAATCTGTTTTCTTCCGAATAACTTGTTTAAGTTCTTCTTAAGATTATGTCTTTTAGGTGTATTTTTGCAAAGTTACATTATATGTAGTTGTGCTGTGTATGAACATTCAAAAGTTTATTTTCCCCCTTAGTTTTCTAAAATTATTTTAAAAGAAGTGTTCATTTAAAATTCTTCCTTTCAGACCATTATCATCCCAAAAGATAATGAAACCTGTAATTCACTGACTCTCATGGAAGTGTTTTTGTAGGTTTTTACAGTTCTCTTTTTAGTTTAGTCTCAGTGTGCTAATTTGTAAAAAGTTTTCTGCATAGTTTAAGAACCTGTTAAACAAAAATTTTCTGAAAAGTTAATGTACTCAATGTATTCATATAGTTCAGAATGCTTTTAAAAATGTCACGTTAGTAATCTGTTACATATCTTGTATATCTTGAATAATTCTATAGGTTTTTTTCTTTTTTTTTCTTTCTTTCATTCTTTCTTTCTTTTTTCTTTCTCTCTCTTTTTTTTTTTCTTTCTTATTTCTTTTTCTGTGGTAGATATGGTCCGGAAAAAGAATCCCCCTCTAAGAAACGTTGCTAGTGAAGGTGAGGTACAGACCCTTGAGTCTACAGGTACTGAAAGTGAAGAATCTGGAAGGAAAAAGGAATTTTCTGCAGAGCAGATGCAAGAAAACACTGACCAGGGTGATGCAGCAGAGTTAAGTAACAAGGAGGAACTTTGCATGCATGTCCAAGAGCCATCTTCCAGTGTTAAAAAGGACTTGAAAAGCTCAGTGCTGAGTGAAAAGGCTGGCTTCAATTATGAAAGCCACAATAAGGGAGGAAATGTTCCATCCTTCCCTCATGATGAGGTGACAGACAGAAATATGCTGGCTTTCTCATCTCCAGCTGTTGGGGGAATCTGTGAGCCCTTGAAGTCTCCTCAAAAATCAGATGCAGATGACACCCAAGATGTGGTCTGTACCCCGTCAGGAGATGCAGCGGAGACAAATGAGGAGCATCAGATGTCGCCAAAAGCTTCAGATGAAACAGTGCAAGTGCAAAGTGGTCAAACTGATGGCCAAGGCTCAAGCCCGGTCCCCATGGCCTCAAAAAACCCACAAGTGCCTTCAGATGGGGGTTTAAGGCTGAACAAATCAAAAGCAGATTTGCTGGTAAATGATAATCCAGATACAGCGCCTCTGTCTCCAGAGCTTCAGGACTTCAAATGCAACATCTGTGGGTATGGTTACTACGGGAACGACCCCACAGATCTCATCAAACACTTCCGCAAGTACCACCTAGGACTGCACAACCGCACCAGGCAGGATGCTGAGCTTGACACTAAAATTTTGGCTCTCCACAACATGGTGCAATTCAGCCACTCCAAAGACTTCCAGAAAGTCAACCGCACTGTGCTTTCAGGGGTACTGCAGGACATCAATTCCCAGAGGCCTGTCTTATTAAATGGGACTTACGATGTGCAGGTTTGTATGCTCCCAGCCTCTCTGCTTCTGCTCACTGCCTTCTCAGCTGCAAAGCCAGATATTGCAAAGCCTTTCCTACCTACGTGATTACTGTATCTCATATAACCTGCTTAAGCCTCTGGAACCATTTTGGCCTATTTTAGCCAGGCTTTCTGCAGGTCTGCAGAGCATCTTGTACAGTAGAGGGGTATTTGGCTTTTTGACCGGTGACATTTCTGTGTAGGATTTGGTTGTTATGGTAATCAATAGCAAGAGATCTTATTCAGCAAACAGGCAAATGACTGAATTGGTAATCATATCTGAAGGATTTACTGTCATGGAAAGAAAAGAGCAAATAATAATGAAAAATAACAACCAGACAGACAAAAGACAGCAGCTGGAAATTAAAAATGTAATCCTAAATTATCAGCTGCTGGAAGTCAAGATTTGGCTTATTGATTCTTTATTAAGATAAAATAAATGGCAAGTCTTGGCAGCTTTGAAATTGTCTAGTGCCAGAAAAACAGGATACACAATGGATATTTAAAACATTTCAAAAAGTAACAGTAATCCATGGTGTCCTTCACATTAGTAAGCCTGTAAGAAAAGGATTATTGCTTTAGTCATTCTCATCTAGTTGAAGTCGGAAAAAAACCTGCAGATACTACTGGGAAAAAAAGATCTTATTTTTACTAGGAAAGAATGAACTCAGAAGTTTTTCATGGACTCTCTGTTAGTTTCTTATCAACTAATATTTAATTAGTTTAAGAAAATATTGGTTGTGCTTTAAAAAAAAAATCTTTGGATTGAGCTGAGAGATATATTTCCGTTTTCTATATGATACAAAAATTCAGATTTTAAGAAAAATTAAACAAAAGTAACGAAGTTTGCATACAATACATGCTCACATGTCCATCCATTTTCAAGTGACTGCATACATGGAAATGTTGTAGTAATCACCAGATAAAACTGTGAGGGTATGTTAAAATAAAAAGATAGAAAAGTGAAAATATTTAATTATGCTTGCAGAAACTGTAGCTATAGAAAGAAATTTTGCAAGACAGGTTAAAATGGCTGACATTTAACTTCAAGGAAGAAACCAAAACCAGAAAACAAGTCAGGAACTTGAAGCTTTTCAAATTATTTAAACTTTTCCTCTTTTTAAAGAAACTCTACAATTTCTTTGTGGAACAGCAAGCCAAACTAAGGTCATTACTATGCATAAAAGCTGCAATCTTTGAACTGCTGTCTTACTAAAAGATCACTCTGTCATGTCAGACACTCTCTCCTGTCCAACTCTGATTAAAAAGTGAATACGTGATACAGTTAAAAGAGGTCAGAAGTGAATAATGTCAGATTGTGAAATGATGATTTATAATTAGCACGGAGTATGATGTTAATACCTGGATTTCCTGCTATAGTTTCAGTTTGCTGACTCCAGGGACAGCATCTTAGAGCAACTGATCCTTGCTGTCAGGAAGACATTCAAACTGGAACAGCTCAGACATACAGTATAGAGGAATTTGAGTTTCTAAACACACTTTCATTTCCTCCAAACAATTGTTTTGTTAGGTCCTTAGTTATTTATAGGAAAGTTTATGCTTGGTTAGAATGAGCTGGACGCTTTTCCTTTGCAGTGCTCTCAGAAATAAAACAGATGTGTGAGCTATCTCAGTTTGAACTGATAGAATGAGAAATAAACCAGCTGAACCTAGACTATACTTGTCTACTAGACTCTGGCAGTAAGATACTGCAGGGGAGTCAAAAAGCGGTAGGAAACAGTCCATAGATAATCTACTTAAGATCAGTCTTTTCTCAGACAAAAAACATTTTCCAAAATAGAACAGACAGCCTATACAATGTTGGCTATTTATTTGACAGAAAAAAACCCCTGGATCTAGAAACTTAATTTCTAAGGGTGCTAGTTTTCCCTGGTCCATTTGGGAATAGAAGATTAAATAAGCTTTTGTGGCGAATGCCATACTTCATCAATTGCACATGCACCAGATGTTGATCCAGAATGTGTCTGAAGATAAGTAACTGATTAATATTTTTATGCTTTCTCCTCCCCCTCTTCTGATTCATAGCAGCCTTGTGAGATTCATAAACAATGTGAAAGAACATTTGAAAATCCCCTTTGCACCCACACATGTTTATATTACTCCTATATCCATTTTGGAGGATTTTTTCTCATGCATCTGAATGGCTGGCATCTCCCGCCATAACACGGGGTCGTATTGATTGGTGCTCCAGTTAAAATGGCTTCAGTCAAACTCCTGTATAACATGAGAGGGAACTGAACCTGAATAATTGGTTCGTGTTAACACTATTATTTTGTATAGGTACTGGGCTAAATGAAAATAATCCCTTTGTAATTAACCTGAAAAAGTAATGAACTGGGCTTAGGTTCTGATTTATTGATCTCCTTGCACTTAGCAAACTGTTCTGTTGTAGCTGGGCTGGAAGTTATTGACAGATTTATGGTCTCAGGCCACGGAACTGGGCACAGAAGCCAGAGGATGAAAACGACTGACTTTGATCTGGCTCACAGTAGTCAGTTGGAGATGATGTTATACGAAGATTTGTAGTCGTGAGGGATGCTATGGAGCCCCATAGTTTGCATTCATAACAAAGGCAAGCAAAAAGCAATGGGAAAATGTCTGAGGGCAGGAAAATACAGTATTTCCTATCCTATCTGTAGAGATCTAGGGATGTGGTCCATTTGCTGAGGGCTTGGAAAAAGAAATCAAATGCATTTTTGGACTTGTATCACAGAAATGAAGTTAAACCTCATCCATGGCCAAAAAACACCCTCCCAACCCTAAATGAAGCTTTTAGGAGGTATACTCAGCAAAACTGGGGATATACAGTTGGCTTCACATACAGGTATTCAAATATTGGGAGTGTGTTTTGTAGTACCTAAAGAGGATTTGTCTGGGAACTGTGTAAATAGTCCTATCTTTCTGGCATTCCTATTGTGTAGATTTTTACTTGATATGAATATTTAATCCAACAAGATTTCCTTGTCTTTTAAAAAAATGTTATTTTCTGTTGAGAATCTCCTGTACTCTTTGTTCCCATTTTTCTTTTCAAAGGTTTTTGGTTCATTGAGTTATAATAAATTCCATAGGATTGGGTAAAATCACTGGGCAATTTCTGAGAGATTAACTTTCTTGCCAGCATAGATTTCAGAAAACATTCACTATCATATCTCTGAATTCCCAGAGAATGTGTTAATCAGCTTTATAGCTTTTATCAAAATAATATTTGAAGTGAGTTCAATGGATTTTTTGCTGATATGCCTCCCATTACTTTTTCTTCACATTTAGTTAATTGATCAGACTCTATAGAGAACTTTGTCTTGCTGGATATTTGAGCCTGTGTAAGGCTTTGTGGACATGCCTAAAGCAGTAGCCTTTATACTGGATCTAAAGACTTCACTTAAAGTAAAATTCATGTGACTAAGTTAACAGCTATGATGCTGAAAGCTATTGCCTTTACTGCTATATGATTAAGTCTCCTTCTCTGTTTGATCTAATGACTCTTTAATGTGTGTGTTAAAGTCTGGAGACAGGCAAATTGCTGGCAAGTAGAGAGCAGGCAGTCTTTTTTTAACCCCCATTTCTTTTGAGTACTGAGTGGGACAGCTTCAACAGGAAGGTTGGAGAGTGCTGCCTTCTACATAGCAGCATATGGCTAAGGCATAGGACATGCCCAGCAAAGGTGAAGAAGCAGGCTTGGATCCCCTCTGACAGAGCAAGGAAAGGAACCTACTTTTCCTGTTTCCTGAACAAGTGTTCAAGCCATTAGGCTATTGTATAAAAGGGAGCATGACCCCATTTCCTGGTGTATTTTAAAAGAGAATAGTGTCCCTCAAAGAAAGGACAGAAATGTCTGCATTCAGGTAAGGGTTTCAGATGGCATGTCTCAAGGGAGAAGGGTATTTATGCAGCCATGAATAAAGACATATTGCAGTGCTCAGCAGTTCTTACGGTTGCTTCATATTGCGTATGCTACCTTTGAGGTGCTTCCTGCTCAGCATGGCCCTGGATCTGGAGCTCATGGGCACAGATCTACCTCCTCTTCTATTCAGCAATTAAAAGGATTCAGAATGTATAACATCCCATTTTTTAAAAAATTTAGTTCTCTGATACTGATTATTTCATGGTTTTAGATCTAGACAGACATATAAGAAGACACATTTCTGAAAAAGCGCGAACTGATAAAAGCCATAGTTAAGTTTGTTGATTTTATTTCAATGCACCTGGGGGTGGGAGGGGGAGGGAAAGAAAAGGAATAAATTACTACATTATCTACTACCCCGCAGAATAATAAGAGGTTATCAGCTAGACATCCAATATTGTAAGAGTTGTTCTATACAGCTCAGCCTAATGCTTTGTCATATGTGAATAACAATGATTTGGGTTGGAAGGTGCCTTAAAGCTCATCTAGTTCCAACCTTCCTGCTGAGGGCATGAGTATCTTCCCATAGACCAGGTTGCTCAGAGCCCCATCCAATCTGGCTTGAACACAACCAGAGATTGGGCATCTCTGGGTGGAGCATCCACAATTTCTCTGGGCAACCTGTTCCAGTCCCTCACTGTGCTCCTAGTGAAGAATTTCTTCCTAATATCTTATTTAAACCTATCCACTTCCAGTTTGAAGCCATCACCCATTGTTCTGTCACTACAATACCCGTATAAAAAATTCCTCTTCAGCATTCTTGTGCCCTTTTAGGTACTGGAGGGCTGTTGTAAAGTCTCCCTACAGCCTTCTCCAGGCTGAACAGCCTGTCTTCATAGGAAAGGTGCTTTAGCCTTCTGATCATTTTCATGGCCTCCTCTGGACTCACTCCAATAGGTCCATGGCTGCCTTATGCTGGGAGCCCCTGAGCTGGATACCCATCCCCAGAATGGACCAGGTGGGGTCTCAAGAGAGCGGAATAGAGGGGGAGAACCAACTTCCTTGCCCTACTGGTTATGTATATAAGTACTTATTATGAATAGGGCTAAGTTCTCCAGGATTTTCACAGCAACCAAAAGCATTTCTGGATGTTCAGCCAGCAGGCTGCTCAGTGTCCTAGAAAGTGATAGAAGTGCCTACACCAAGTCTAAAAAGGTCTTCCTTTTGTGTCCTTTATAAATCCCTGGTAAGTTCCATGTGTCTACATGGTGTTATATCATGAGTGGTTTTTCGTGGTCTGGATTTCAGTGTATCAAATCTGGCATCTTAGGTTAGACATGTGTGACTGGCATAAAGTCTAGTCTAACTAGGATTCAGCTGAATGATAAACAGTGATTTTACTTGTAGTGATTTTACCTACTCTTTATCTTCCACACTTTTATATTAACAGTTAGATTGAATATGAAGCTGTGAATATAAGACTTAAAAAAATGTAGGGGTTTTTAGTGGTACAGTTGTAATCACAGCACTTCTCATGATAAAGGTTTTCCTATATGTTTTGGTGATTTTGGCAAAGGGACTCTTACAGATGAAGTGAGAATTACAAATTGGAGGCCTAAACAAGTACAGCATTTTCTTTTATATTATTAGTAAATCAAACCTTAAAGTTCATTGTCATCAAGTGGGCTTCCTAGAAGGTGACACAGGTACATAACTGGTTGACGTGAGCAAACAGAAATATGTGTATGAATGAATTTCAATTTCTTTCCATGCTTAGACAAATGGATCCAAATTTTATATTGTTTGTCTCACTGACTTTGGCTCAATTGTTCATAATACAGGAATTAGACTTAAATAAACCAAACAACTGTTGCTGCATATGATGTATCCCAATGTTGTGGACTAGACTGTGTCATGCTAGGTTTTGCAGCAGATGTTAGAACAGAACTTGCATGAAGGTGAATGTCACACAAGGCCCACTTCATGTCAGCTGTGTTGAAGACTCCCTGGGGACTTTCCTGATAAACTGAAAACTATTGAGCTCTCTTGAGTGTTGCACCTGCATGTGGGCATACCTATTTATTTTGAATCTTATTTCTGGGTCATGATCAGGCTTAGAGGCTGCCTTGCACACTTGAGAGAATCACTCCTCAGAAGCACAGGATTCAGTCATCTCTTTTAAACAACTGACATAAAAAAAAATGGTAGCAAGTAGAGAAATTGGTGGTGGTAAGTCGTACATGTAAAGAAGTCCATATGCATTTGCTTGTGAGCATGTATACATATATTTGCTTCTTATGCGTATATAACTGCATACATGCATATTTATAAATATTATGTGAAAAAGCACATGGAAGAGGTCTTTAACTTCTATATTGAAAAGAGCTGATAAGCAATGATTTGTATGATTATATGCAGTAGAATATCACTTCTGTGGAGATATTTGCAAGTTTACTCTTCAGAATGATAAGCAGTGATTTACAGCATGTTAGCTGCTACGTAGAAAGTGCCTGGGAACATTGCCTTACTCTGTGGCAGAAATAAGCTATTTTAGCTGCCTTGCAGTGAGAAGTAGTCTATACTAATATTAGAATATTCAGATGGACAGTTTGTGGAACAACTGATGTGATGTATACTCACAGGCTTCAAAGCAAAGTTGTTTATGTGTTGATATTCCTTACCTTATTGCAGGGATATTTGGTAGTGCTTGAAGAGCGGCTAATAAAAACTGTTGGTGAGACTAGTAATATCAGTGCTTATATTTAAAGTTATGAACTGCTAAGATAGGCTACAGAAAGGCTGAGAGCTCAAAAATTAAAGTTCCTGGGGAAAAAAGAAAGCAGCTAGGTTTACTTCTGGTGTAAATCAGTGCAAGTTTGCCCCTAAGCCTGTAAGGTTGTGTGAGTTTACAGTAGCCAAGGAACTGTCTGGTAATTTTATCTACAGAGAATAGAAGGAATGGTGCTTCTTTAGATATTAGTCTAGTAGCACTAGTAAGCAAATGAAAGTCTTGATTTTTTCTTTCTTTCTTTTGTTGGTTTTGCACATCTGATCTCCTGACCTTAATTTAAGTTCTGTTATTGTTCTGTCACAGTCTTTGTTTTAAAAATACTTATAAAATTCTAATGGCACAAAAACTGTGTTGAGTTCAATGGCAACAGAATAAATCTCAAGAAGAATGCACTTACTTTGAATGAATGTGATCCAATAGTTTGCTTTCTTGTTTTGGTAAGTATGAACAGCCAGAAAGCCAGGAGTTTGCACTGAGTTTTTGCCTCACTTCTGCAACACAGATTTATGTACCTATAAATTAATCACAGTAAATAGTTTTTAGAATATACTCTGAAGAGTCCCCTAGTTTGAAATGCAGAAAGAGAGTGAGAGGGAGTGAATTCTCCATAGGGGAGGTTAGAGAACTGAGTGGTGTTACATAAACTTGCATGAAAGCCAGGAATCTGTTCTGGCCTGCATGACATGAAGAACTTCATAAATGTGGGATGGTTAAAATGTTCTGGATGCTATATTGCACAAAGCAAATGAATAAACAAGAGCATTAGAAAATATTTTAGGATTAGAAGATTAAGGTAATTGCAAAGGCAGAGTGGATGGCTCAGAAGATTGGTAAGGGATCTGGAGCCTTTCACCTCCTGATTAGCCAAAGATGTAACCCAGGTAAGGAAAAGAAAAAAGAGATTCATTAACGTTTGATGTTCCAATGCAGATGGATTCTAATCAGTAGTTGCAGAAGAGGCCAGGGGTCAAAGACAGCTTTACCCTGAGCATGTAATCCTTGTGGTTGAATCTCTTATGTGGATATAGTTTCTGCTGGTAGAATTTTCTGCATGAAATGCATGATTACAGGAGCTGGCAGATTTTCTCTTCCTTGGTGATTTTTTTCAGTTTCTTTAAGAAGTATTTGTAAACTGCTTTTCTGTGATGTAATTTAGGATTGAATTTTGAAAAGGAGGAGGGTAGCATTTGGATCAAGGGCAAAATAAAAATCAAAGACACATTTAAAACAAAAAAACAAGAAGAACATACTTCTCTGCCCAAGTCCATCTATTCCATGAAATCATTGTCTTGACTAATTAAAGTAGTGTAGACATATCTGTTGGAAACATATAGTGCAATTACACAGCTTTGTTGAAGTACTCGCCAACATACTTTAGAAAGTACATCTTGAAACACTGTCAATTATCGTGTTATCTTTTCTCCTTTTTCTGGCTATTTTTGGAAATGTGTGTGGTGTATGAGGAGATAGCTTAGTTAACATTAGTTAGCTATAGTATTAACACATGAGCTTCAGATTTTGACAATTTTCCCCATTAATGAATAAGCTTAATAAGAGTTTTGAGTTTATGGAAATCTTACTGTGAAATATATTTCAGTTTAATCTTGGAATGAGATATGGCTTCGAAGAGCAATTTTTAAAGAATATCAGAGCAACCACATCCAGCACAAGAATGGTGAACTCATTCTAATATCTGTTTTTTTCCATATAGCGTAATAATTAATATTAACTATATTGCCATAGTTGAGATGCTGCAGAAATAAGTGATAATCCCAAGGTTTAATAAGTAAATGGCAGTGAAGGGAACAATTAAATCATGTTTCCATGGTCTGAACTTGTATGTTAGGTTCTCTTTAAAAAAAGAATTGTGAAGATTAGTTTTCTCCTTTGTGTGTTGAGGGAACTGTTGATCTATAGTTGCTCCTACATTTCCTCTACAAGCTCAACCTATATTTGTGACTGCCACTAGCTGTGTCAGCTGGCACTTTGAACTCCAGTGCTAGAACAGAATTACAGAATTTTAGCATTGCTTTTATTTAGGTTCTTTTTTATATTGGGAAGAAATGTCTACTTAAGGAAATGTGACTGTTAGAGCAGAGCAAGAGATTAAGTTTTGTTGGGATCAGAATGAAGTAAGGGAGTAAATACAAGAATCTGTCATTCTGATACCACACACAAACGTGGATGTTGATTTCTATGGTATGTATATCCATCCATCCATCCATCCATCCATCCATCCATCCATCCATCCATCCATCCATCCATCCATCCATCCATCCATCCATATTCCACTTTCTCCTTCTCCTTTACTTTTTCCTCTTTATGGGGCAGATTAGAGAGAGCAGAAAGTAAAGGACAATTACATCACTTGTGAAGAAGTTGATTGCCTGTACATAGAGATACAACATGTAACTGAAAAATCTGAAAGTCAAGCCAAGATTTGAGCAAAGTGCAGGAATACAAACAGTTCTGCATATGTGTGGGTTTCTTCCAAATGTGGCTGGCTTAAAGCTGAAACAGCTTCAGTTTATACTGTCACTTCAAGTGCTTCTCCCAACCTCTTTGCATGGAAACTCTTTAGTCATCTTTGAATGATGACCCTCATGGAGCTTTTCAGTAGGCTTTTTCATGTATGAAAAGAGGCTTTTGAGTGGTACAACATTAAGATGACCTTGAGTTACTTTTCACTTACATGGTCTAATGCAGTGAATTATTTTGAATTGTGGCAGGTATTCAGGGAAATGTCCAACCAATAACTGGTAATCAATTACATTCGAGTAGTGTGAAGATTGTATGTGTCTCCCGCATTACAAGAGCTTAACACAGGCACTGTGGGAATATTTAGTTCTACTTCATCCTCTTGTAATGCAGAGAAGGATGTATTAGCATGGAACACAAACTTGTTGTGTAGACCACTACGCAGGATTAGCACAAGTTACAGAAATGATGTGATTTACAGTCCACGGTAGAAAATGCTAGTATTAATATGTTTTACTAATGTTCTGAAATAAAAGTAATTAGCAATGAATAGCAGCTGGGATTATTGTCACTCAGAGTTTGTAACTGGTGTCCCCAGAGTGTCTTTAAAATAGGTTTGTTATCTGCAACTCTGTGGCTGGACAGCTGAGAGTAATAGTGTATTCACTCATTAGAGCCACGTAAAGCAGTTGGGTCAATTTTCTGTGCATGCATAGAAGAAACATACATATCTAATTAAATGAATGAAACCAGACCACCTCGCAACTTATGTAATTGCAGTGAACTGCTGCTATTTTCTGTTTACTGTAATTCCATCAGTGCTCTCTTTAAGTTGTCTTTTGACACCACCAAGACTTTGAACATTGCAAGAATGCAGTGGATGGAGACCTAAAGTGCCAGATACTGGAAAGGAGGCCCAGATCCCACTGTTGTCAATTGGATCAGGCCCAGCATGGCTTTGTCTCTAATTCTTGCTTGGCCGTAGAATAAATAAAGGGAGGTAACTCCTGCACTACAGAAGAGCTGTTAAATGTCCCTCTTGCAAAGAACCTCTTCAAAACTAAGTTCATAGTTTGATCGCAGAATGTGGAGCCTCAGTTAAAAGTGAAAATGTTGTTACAGGTAAGTCCTAGTGATTTGGCTGCCTGACTCACCGTTGCCTAATGAGATATGTTTCCTAAACAAACAGAAAGCCATTTTCCGTTTATTTAAGGAAAAATTTTAACCAGTGCATGGGAATTTTGCTTCCTTAAGGAAAAAAAACCAAAAAAGAATTGGAGGCTGAATAGCAGCAGCTCATTATATCATGGTTTAGTAACTCATTGCCTTACTATACATGCTTAATTCTGATGAGATAAAAAGGATAGCATTTCATTCTCTGGCTAAATGGCTGAAAGGTATTTATATTATATACATTTTAAATGTTTACATTTCATGCTCTCTATATGTCTGAGTCTTTCCATTTGGTGTGATACTGAATGAGCAGTGATCGTGTTATCTTTGTGGCATAGCTGTGAGGAGGAGAAGAAAAATTACACCATTTTCCTAATGCATTAGAACTGAAACCTGCAGAAATGTAGTAATACACTTACTGGTTGGGAGAATGAAAAACAAACCCTTGTAGACTGAATTTTATATTCCCTGTAAGACATTTTCTGGGTGTAAAAACCGAGAGTATGTCACAAGGGAGCTTCCACCCATCTCTACACCACGTTGTGTAGACTGGATGATGGCAAAGGAATCGATGTCTGTGGATTTCGGGAATTATCTTCTGCATGCTGTACACTACTTACTATTCAGGAAAAGAAGCTGTGCAATGGTGACATTTTTGCCAAGAGATTCTTTTTTTGGCCTTCAAACCAGTTGTACAGGAGCAGCAAATCTCCCCCTGATGTCAGGGGCAGGTGTGGTGCACTCCTGGGAAGGGCAGGCCTGCCTTGCTGTGAGAACACGGGCGTTAATAACATCAGCCTGGAAGCCTTCTTCCCTTCCTGCAGAGCATTTTGCTCAGACATCATGAGAACAGTTAAGTAGACCTACCTTATTTTTTTGTATGTGTAATTAGTGATGTCATGGACTTGGGTGTGGTAGTTTTCTTTGCCACATGCCATTTTTCTACTGTAGTTTTTCCATCCTTGTTTTACTAAATTGAGCTCTGTGCATGAGAGGAACAGAAGATATCCTTGGAGAATGTCTACAGTGAGTAATCCTTGAGAAAACTGCCTTTTGTTTGAGACATCAGCCACAATGGCCCTGTGAGAAGGCATCCTGCTGAATACTGGATACTTATGTAGGAATGATCTTTGTAAAAATTGGTCATACTTCTGACACAGCAAATGGAATTTATTATTTGAAATTTAATTTTTGCTTGCTTGAATTTAGAAAGCAATTCTCTTTGACTGTAAAGCACGGATATGTTTAAAACATCTCAGTCAAAAGACTGAGGGTCGGTTTTTTTCTTCCATACCTGGTATAGACTCCCAGGAAAGGGAGTCTTTCAAAGGGTTCAGAGCTATGGGAACTGACTATTGGATCTTCTATCAATGACATTATTTAATGATATAGTGAAGGAAGGAACAGTCCTATCAACACTAAGATCATCGTATGCATGTGTGCCTCAGTCTCTGCAAATCAATATATTTGTTATTCATATGGAATATATATTCAGCTATGAGAAACATTTAAAATATTTATCAACAAATGTTAAATATGTGGGGGTATATGTATATCTTACAAAGTACGAATGAAAATGGTGGCAATGATTAATAAAAGAAGCTTATGAATCAGTTGCTCTCTATTTCTCTTTCCCCCCCATTTCCACTCCTTACTATTTGAATAAATATACAGTGGAGCTAAAATGACCTTATTCTTTATTCACAGGTTACTTTAGGTGGAACCTTTATTGGAATTGGGCGGAAAACTCCAGATTGCCAAGGCAACACCAAGTACTTCCGCTGCAAATTCTGCAATTTCACCTACATGGGCAACTCCTCCACTGAACTAGAGCAACACTTCTTACAGACTCACCCAAACAAAATGAAAGCAGCCCTTCCCTCCTCTGATACTGGTAAAACTTCAGAGAAAAACTCCAATAAATCCAGTCCTACTCTTCGACCGTGTGATTCTGGAGACTTGGGGAAGTGGCAAGACAGAATCACAGTAAAAGCAGGAGATGATACGCCAGTTGGATATTCGGTGCCCATCAAGCCAATAGATTCCTCTAGACAAAATGGTACCGATACAACCAGTTACTACTGGTGTAAATTTTGCAGTTTCAGCTGTGAATCGTCCAGCTCTTTGAAACTATTAGAACATTACAGCAAACAGCATGGGGGAAACCAGGCAGGAAGTCTTCACCCAGATCTGAATGATAAGCTTTCTAGGGGATCTGTCATTAACCAGAATGATCTAGCCAAAAATGCAGAGGGGGAGTTAGTGACAAAGACAGAAAAGGGTGCGAGTGTGGCAAAAAAGAAAGACTTGAGTAGCAAAGGAGCAGAGGACAGCATGGTGACAAGCTACAACTGTCAGTTTTGTGACTTTAGGTACTCAAAGAGCCATGGCCCAGATGTAATAGTGGTGGGCCCACTTCTCCGTCACTATCAGCAGCTACACAACATTCATAAATGTACGATTAAGCACTGTCAGTTCTGTCCCCGAGGCCTCTGCAGCCCAGAAAAGCACCTTGGAGAAATTACTTATCCATTTGCTTGCAGAAAAAGTAATTGTTCCCACTGTGCTCTCTTGCTTTTGCACCTGTCTCCAGGGGTGACAGGAAGCTCTAGAGTCAAACACCAGTGCCATCAGTGCTCATTCTCCACTCCCGACGTGGATGTTCTCCTGCTCCACTATGAGAATGCACACGAAGGCCAAGCATCTGATGTCAAACCAGAAACTAATGCCCTGCCAGGGGCAGAGGGGCCGCTGACACTCAAGGAGAACAAAGAACACTCATGTACCAAATGTGACTTTACCACCCAGGTGGAAGAAGAGATTTCCCGACACTACAGGTACAGTGAAGTTTCAAATAATTAATCATTGGAACCCAAAGAAACAGCCCCCCCACAGTTTCTTAATTAAATGTCACCATTCCTCAAACATTTGAGGAAACTGGAAATCAAAATAGGAATGTGTATAGATATAAATCTTTACAGCCAGAGAACAATCCAACATCCACTTTGTTTTGGAAAACCACCAGCTAAGTTGGTGGATATAATTATACATTTAAACCTGTGCAAAGGAGAGGGAAATTTGGATTTGTGTGCAGATGCTGAAGTTTCAACATATTTGAGGTTTGGTGTGCTATTTTCCACCCAGAATCTTTTAGGTACCATAGGTACTATTTTAGTTTAGACTTTTTCTGACAAAGTTGGCATCTTCATTCAGTCAGGGAACACAAATGTCTTTACTTTCCAAGATAGACTGAGAACCCTTTATGCTCCATAACAGTTCTTCAATGTACAACCTTTTTGTAGTATTTTCCATTCCCAAGTCCAGCAATGTAATAATTAGTTTAAGAGCATTCCACTGCTGTTTTGGTGTTTGTTTCCCACTGGGAGCAGACACTCTTTTGTCTGTTGATGTCATTCCCCAAGATCCTTTTGCAGATGCTTATTTTCGTGTTGCTGGTTTACAGTGTCATTCTATTTATTTTAAATGCTAATGTTCCTATTTGGAGATGGACACAGCCAGTCTCCTGACTCAGTCTGACACAATGTCATAGTAGCAGCCAACTCCCTGCTAAACTTCTTGGGTCAGTTCCTGGGCTGTTGTAAACTGGCAGTCCAGTTTGCATCAGAAGTGGAGCTGGCTCTTAGAGTTTGTAAAGAGCAAACAGTTATGTGCCACTGCAAAAGCGATGTTAAATATTAGAAAATCATGCTGAATATGTTCATAGTTAAGGCTAATGCGTCAACAACAACGGAAAACTTCAGTATCTATCTCATCTAAAAGATCTTTGTGTGGAAGCCAGCTAGAATGAAGACAAAAGAAGATGCATTTTCAAAGCTAAAGCTTTGTTAAAAGCTCAAGAAACTGTGCCATGTTTAATAGATTCCAAGACGTCCAAAATTAACAAAGGCAGACTGGGGCATGATACTTTAATAGAGATTAAAGCTGGGGGCATCCAAATGTTGCCCAACAGAGGGCTGCATTGGCAATATATCAGGAGTCTATTTAGAAAAGAAAAAAATAAGAGCAGATTGCTCATCTTTAATTTGAAGCTAGGGCCCACAGAGGATTCAGGTCCCAGCATGCAGTTCCCCATTTTTGATCCAAGTGGGCCTGAGGGATGTTGTGTGGATTAATTAGTTAATGTTTGTAAACTGCTTTGAAGATGAAAAGTGGTATCTAAGTTCCAAGCATTATTATAACAGCTTTGAGCCATGCTGAAGAACTCCATAGGCAGCACTTTGTCCGCTGCTGGGGCATGGCATGATCTTTTTTTAGTGGTTAAATAACTGAAGATTGAAATGGCTCCTTTACTGAAAGAATCCAACCTTTTATTTTGCTGCAGCTGGTAATTTAACTTTTAACAAGCATGCCGAGCTAGGATCCTTTTACACAAGAAAGTAGAAGCTATGACTTTCAAAATTAAGTGCTAAGTCTGAGATGGGGTAGTTGTAGCTGCTCCTTCAGAGGGCTCAGCACCCTGCAGTTCTGGCAGTAGTCACAGGGAACTGCACTTTGGAAAATCAAGAGATACACTTTAAGCATTTTAGTCTCAAATTGTTTGTCTAAGAGTAGGCTATTTTGTTTAAAACACTTGAAAAACATACTCTGTTAACCCCAGTCTATGACATTATTGAGTACTCTGAGGACATTGTGTAAAGCAAAGTACAGTGTCCCCATAACTGCTAGCTTCTTTCCCTTTCTCCTGTAATTTTCCCTTGATAATTTGAACTTTTTTTCATTTTTACTTGTACTGCCGCTGTTTTCCCCCACTGTGCATCTTTTTTCAAATCACAAATATTAGTTCAGTTTGTGGTAGGTGCTCTGTAATGGCGAACCAGCAGGTTTTATTTTTTTTTTATATATAACCTAGTTTTCACTCTATCAAACTAAAACTTTTGAGGCATTATAACTTTTATTATTATTATCAGGCCTTTTTTGTTTTTTTAGTAGAAGTCTGGCATGTATCAGATATGTGTTTTCTTTCCCTTTTTACATTTTAGGACCTAAAGATAGAATATAGTTCAGATTTTAAAAAGAACATCTACAATATAGTAGTATTAGCTGATAGACAGAAACATGCTAATGTAGTCAACTCACATCCAACTGGGCTTCTCTGTTTCTTAATCAGAATTTGTCTCAACACTTATGCTGCACATTCTGTACATCCGAAGTGTTTAAAATGCTGTACATGCGCATGTGTCTAAAACATCTTCATTTATATGATAAGGAACTGAATGGATTCTAATAGTAAACATAATGCTAAACATTAATGTGGTGGAAGAAAATGTTCTGCTGTTCACATATTTAGATTTAGCCTTGATAATCTGGAGTATCTGTGTTGGTTTTAGAGGCTACTTACATATTTTGATTCATGTATTTTTGTCTGCACTATTTTCATTTTCGAGTCATATGTCTGAACAACATGCTTAATTAATTTTATTATTTATTTTGCTTCCTTTTGGCTCTACATTACAATTTCACATCGTATTGCTAGCTAAAAAAAAATTGTATATCTCAATATTATTCCTTCGCAGCCATGTATTTGCAACAGTATTAGAATTTGCAAAAGCAGCTCTTTCCAAGTTTTCTTTTTACAGAAATGTATACTTACACTTAGCACTCATTCAGTATTTCTTGACATGATTATTTGAGAGCTGTTCAGTTAAATTTGAAGTCAATGAATCACACTGCACTTGAGTTTACTTGTATTTAAACCTCACTAAAATGTGCTTACTCAAATAAATCCCTAGAAGATTTATTGGCCTCCATTTTCCACTAATTCTGCTACTACTCATTTTCCATTATACCTCTGAGGAATCAGATACAATTCATGTTCATTGCAAAGCTTAGTTTTTTCTCAAAACTGTCTGGTAGTGTGATGAACCAGAAGATGCCAACATTTTTAATTTAGATAAAAATCGAACTGAGAATTTGGGCAAATTTTGCATGTTTTTTCACTTAATTTAGAGATTATTTTCCTGCTTGTTCCAAAGTAGTTAATTTTGATTAATTTTTTTAAAGGAGAGGAGCTTATTTTTTCTTATAATTTTGCTAAAACATGGGAAAAGTGTGCATTTTTTTCAATTTTGCAAAAGATAGAATTTTTCATGTAAAACCTTATTTGACAGAAAGCGTTTGATCAGTGCTAGTTATAATTAGAAGTGCTATGCTGGAAAATCCTCTAAACTTTTTTTAAAAAAGATAGGATAGTGATTCATTAAGCTACAAAATATAGTATGAAAATGTAAAACTCAAATGAAATAAAAGCTTTGGCAATGGTGTAGAATCATTTTTCTAATACATTATTTTGAAAATGTGGATGACAACAGTTATGTAAGGTTCTCTTTAGAAATTAATTTTGAGTTAATTAAATGATTCCTTACCTCTCAGTGATAAAGGAGGTAGGGGGGCAAAAGGCAAAGGGGTGCTTGGGGCTTGCATCTTCCCAGCACTCGGGCTGCAGCTCAAGGATGGGGGTGTTGGGACTGACCCTCAGACTCTCAGGCACAAAAAGCCAGGGCAGGGTCTCAGATATGCAGATTATAGTGTGGTGCCTTTGTGACACTTCCCCCAGAGAAGAAACTCGGGGAAAAAATGTAAATTGAGGCCCATCAGCTCCCAGTTTTATAGCAGAGCAGAAACCTTCACTCAGTGAACAACAGCAGCAGATATGAGGGCCTTTTCCATCCTCCTGACGCCTTCATTCCCTGCTCTGAACTTGTTTTCTCTTGCCAATGGCTTTTGCTCTCCTTTGATCTCAGTCTTGCTCTCCACTCTACCCTGTCTCTTCCCCGTTCTAACCGTACACTGAATTTTCTTGATTGCTTTGCTTGCTGTCTTTTCTTCTGAATATTTTACCTTCCCACAAGCCTGAGTGCAGGACCGATCCCAAAAGTTAACTTTCTTATAAACCTGTTTCTTCATGAGAAATTATAGTAATTATTATATTTATAGTTAAAATAAATTGTGAAAAAATGGAAGTGATACGACAGCCATACCTTCTTCCAGAATATTTTCTATGCCCTAGAGCCTAGGACTGTCTTCAGGTAATTAAAAAAAAAAAATACTTGTTTTGTAGAGGATGGTGTTTTGTAATACTTCAGACTAGTTAGAAGTATGTCAACAAGACTTAATTAACAACTGGCTAGTGTTGGGAATCTTGCAGCCTGTTAGGAAGTTCAAACAAAGAACATTAAATCCATAAAAAACCCCAACTATGTAATCTCTCCAGCTTCAAGATTTTGGGAGGGAAAATCCTTGTACCTTCCAGCGCCCAATTCAAATACTGTTCAGTACAAATAATGATAAGATATTTTTTTAAGTTCTCAGAACGTAAATGTGCAGCAAAGATTTTGCTTGAATTTCCTGATATTTAATCTTGGGATTGGGCCATAAATGTTTGAATGTCCACAAATAATCAGGTCTTTGCTTTATTTTGTAGTGAAAATAATGATGCTAAGTGATCTCATTGCCAGCCCAATGCCATATTGCAGAGAATGCCGGTTTATGGCTTGGACCTGCTGTTAGTGTGCTTGAGGGCTGTATAAACAATAACAAAGAAGGAAGAGTGCTGTTTTCTTCTTCATTTACATCACTTTCTTCCATTCCAAGATTTTCCTCTTCTTAGAGTAGCCCTGTACCAATACATAGTATTGCACCAGTAGAATTCAGAGTTTCAGATGGTATAGCTGTAGTTAGCTGTAAAATGTAACTTTGAGGTAATGCACAGGAATGCTTGTGTATTTTGCAAACTGGAATTTTTAAAATTTTATTACTTAGCCTGAAGAGCTTTGTACACGACTCTAGATTTTAGAACTCTGGGCTTTTAGAAACACAGAGTAGGCTTAATTTCTAGTAAAAGAGAAATCAAACATTGCCAATTTGTTTCCCTGCTTGCTGTCAGGGTGGAGTGAAACCTGAGAAGAAAACATTTTCTTTTTGTGCCTTGTTCTGGGAAATAATAAGTTTCCAACTTTTGAAAGTTTTCTAATAGATGATGATAGTTATTATTTTATTATTTGGGACTGTGACTTACATTGGACAGCTCCAAACTTTTGCTTACATTTTGCAGCTTGGACATAGAATAATATACGGGACAAACCCATGTAAAGTATGAAGATTTATAATGTCGATGGCAGATTTTTAATGTATACTGGAAAAGAGTGTGTTCGGAAACAAAAACTTTTTTGGGTTACTATCTACTGAAGTGTGTCTTCAGTTTTTCTATATCACAGTGCTTATCACAGTCTCATAGAAGAACGAAGGAATGCTTGTGTGATTGTCTTTGAACCAATCAGAAATAATTTAAATTAACAAGCCTTTAATGTAATAAGGGTGATTTCAGCTGGGCCTCAGCCATGTAGTTACAACTGCATCTAATATTCAGCATTTATTTGTGTCCTCAGAAGTGTGGTGTATATGGCTCCTGATCAAAAACATTTAGCCAGTGTGGACTGGAAAAATAAAAAAAAAGACAAGTTAGGCAGAAAAAGATCAGCTGTTTGGAGGTGTGATATCTGTAGATGAGAGCCAAGTTAGGAAGGGGGTTAGCTATTGAAATAGCCAAGTTAAACAAGAGACACTTAGGGCTAAGTAGTGTCCCAAAGGATTGATAAACTTTCACATGGGGAGAATATGTGGTTGAGCCATTAGCCCCAAATGGTGTCTTGTTTAACTTGGCTTTTAAGATAACTAGCCCCTGTCTAACTTGGACTTCTCTGATGGTATCCCACCTTTACAGGGCTGACCCTCTTTATGACTTGGCTTTTTGTATTTATAAAATGGTTTTGATCAGATAGCACTCTTTCTTTCTTTTTTTTTTCTTTTTCTTTCTTTTTTTTTTTTTTTAATTCAGAAGAGAATTGAGCTTGGTTTAGAAAAGAATTAACTTGCAAGAGAGAATATATTAGTGTTGCATTGAGAAATAAGCTGATTTTAATAAAACACAATTGTAGAATGAAGGAAAAGGAACACTGCCAGAACAGGATTTTAACCCCCAGCTTGCTCTCCCACAAGTAGGTTTTGTTGCCATAAGACTGTGTGGAGAATAACTGAATCTATTTTTTGCATAATGGAACAAGACCAGCTACTCCCTTAAAATGAATATAAGTATGGAAAATGACAAAAAGAAAACTGATATTGCACAAGGGCTGAAAAGCATGAATCTGAATGTGTACTCATGTCTGTGTGCTGACACAACTGCAAGAAAATCAGACAATGTAAATAACATATGGTTTGTTTTTCCAACAAAAGGAGAGAAGGAAGGCAAGCGGGTTTAATAAGTTTGGCAACTTGTCCCTTCTAAACTATCACAGTCTAAAAGGGACACTTTGTGTATCATTCCAATTCTACAGATGCACCAAAAGCCAAATCCTGCACTTACTGAAGTCAATGGGAGCTTTGCCATCGACTTCACTGAGACAAAGATTTGGCTTTAAAAGAATTAATTCTAACAACTGGAGTCAGGGCAGTAACTGATTTCTCACACAAGTTTTGTCCTGCGTGGATAGTGAAAAGCCCATTTTTTTAGCTTGGCTAAAGACACTGTTGTGACTCTGAACACCTGGGGTGGGGATGTGTGAGCGTGTCTGTAGGGAGGAGCTCTTGTAGAGTTCTGTACATTTTGCAGGTCAAAGATGATATTTTGCTCTGCATTGGTAGGATGCCGGGCGCAGCAGGGCCCAGAGCCTGATGAAGGGCTCTGGCCGCTCCTGTGCTATGAACAATTACTCAAAATGGCGTTAGAGAACTCATAAACAGTGTTCTGTTCCTATGATAGATACAGTAAGTGGGTAACATGTTGTTCTCATGTAGCAACATATGCTTTACATAATTCAGTAATGCAGTATTTTTTATAGGCTTTTAGAGTAAAAACAGGAAGGCGTGTTATTCCACTCTGTTCCACAGCTCCTACCCAAGAATTTCTATATTTGACAGGAAACGCAGTTTGTAGTGACACAGCCAGCTATTGTGCTTTATCTTTAGAGCAGCATCTTTTTAAGTTGTGTTAAAATGTCCATAGAGAACCAAGCAGTACTGTCTCTTGTGTACAACCTTCTGTCCTTTGGTGTATTCCTGTCCATAAGTTAACCAGAGCTCCATTCAAAATCATCTTTGTCAAGCAAAAGTATATGGAATTGGTGGAAAGTAAAGGACTTTTTAAAACATTTTAACTTTCTAACATAGACCTATATTATATGATGTATTTTTTAATAACAGAACTGTCCTCTTCTAACTATTTGATTTTGATTGAAAAATATGGTTTTTTAGTGTTTCTGCTGCAGCAGAAAGTGAAAAGTATATTGCAGCAAGCTGAAGAGGACAAACACAAAATCCCAGTGAAAATTTTATGAAGTTTATGCCTTGGAATATGAAGGAATGATAGGAGGCCACTGCAAGGCATGGGGGGAAAAATCAGCAGTATTTTTACCCTGTTGCATAAGACACTAAAGTAAACCTGCTTGCTTTATTTAGAGAGGGTCATACTGTAAGTTTAATTTATTTTCTTAATCTTGGTAGGTAAAACCATTTTGAGAGGGTTGACTTTCATGTTAATGTGCTTCTTGTTCTCTTCCAGGCGAGTACACAACTGCTACAAATGCCGTCAGTGCAGCTTCACGGCAGTTGACACTCAGTCACTACTAGAGCACTTCAACACTGTGCACTGTCAGGAGATGGACATCACTACAGCCAATGGGGAGGACGGTCATGGCGTTTCGTCCATCAAGGAAGAGCCAAAAATTGACCTTAAGGTCTACAGTCTGATCAATCCAGACCCCAAATTAGGGGAGCCCATATCTGACAGCATAGTGAAGAGGGAAAAGATAGAAGATAAGGAAGTGCTCAAGGAGAAAGGCTGGACTGACAGTGCCAGTGATGATCTTCGCAATGTGACCTGGAGAGGAACAGACATTTTGAGGGGGAGCCCGTCATACACACAGACCAGTCTGGGCTTACTGACCCCCGTGTCTGTTGGCCAAGAGCAGCCAAAGCCTTTAAGGGATAGTCCAAATGTAGAAGCTGCCCATCTCGCAAGGCCCATTTATGGCTTGGCAGTGGAGAGCAAGGGTTTCCTGCAGGGTGTCCCAGCCGGAGCAGCAGAGAAAGCCGGGCAGCTCACCCAGCCCTACTCTGGATCTGGGGACAGCAAGGCTAAAGACGAATCCCAGTCCTTATTACGGGTAGGAAACTTTTCTTTTTACCTCTTGCTTTTTATGATTGCATGTATGTTATGTTTGATTGGCTGTACAAATGATTTCTTCAGGTCTGGAGTAACATCGTTGGAGTTCTTTTAGGGCATGGAAAGAAAAAAAAAAAAGTCAAGGAAAGACTCAAATTTGTAGAGCCAAACTGGCAGGTAAATTTTCCAAAGTGTTCACATAAAACAATCTATATATTGATGGAGTATTAGTAAGCTTCTGCTTTTGCTATTTAGCTCTGATTGAATTTTGTTTAATCATTCCTGCTAATTGTGCAGGTTGGTGATGCATTTGAAGAAGGGAGATTTAGACCCCCAGAAGGCTGCACATCTGTTACAGTAAAACAACTAATCACCTCTTAAATTTTATGATGGTGTGACAGTTCGCATTTAAGCAGGATTTCATATTACTACACATCTAAGAATACAAAATGTGAGTTAAATATTAATAAAAAGTAAACTTTTTTTACGAAGCAACATAATTATATATCAATTTTGACACTTGTCTGGTTGCCTTGGAAGCAAAAAAAAAAAAGAAAAGGAAGGATCTCACATGATAAGAGAAGGCAAATATTTGTCACACCAAATAATTCCTATTTTTTTAAAAACAAAAGGATCTATATACAAAGAAGTTTTCCTTCCATCAAGGTGTGTTTTTCCCACTGTAGAGAAAACTGAGGTTAGCAAAGATCTTACATTCTGAGGAGCTGAACAGGGAGACAAATAAATACCTTTCTCCTGAAGTCATCACATGTTTTTAGGAGCTGCTCCCTATCTGAGGGAGCCACAGGAGCAGTCAGTCTGCAAACAAAGCTCATTAGAATTGAAGTGATGATTTCCTTTTTTGTCTTTTATAGCAGCATTTTTAACCATAGCATCAATTAATGAAACATGTCACATGTAACATGTAAAAAGGAAGATAAATGTTTTATTTCATGGTCTGCTAAGATTATACACAGGTATATCTGTCTGTGTACATATAGAAGTCTTAAAAGCTGTTTTAAATGAAGTCAATGGTCTTAAAAATCCTGCAGTTATTCTAATTATAAAATAGACCGTCCGTAATTTAAACCCTGCCTGCAGTTTAGGGGGACAACAAACTTTTGTACCTTAGTTATGGTTCTCAGATTTTAAATGTATGATGCTGACCTGGATGTGTGCTCACTGTGGATGGCAGGATTATATTTCTTGCCTCCATTAGGAAATATATATTAAAACACATACATAACCCCACGCAGCAGTGGAATTCCTGCTATATATATGATGTTGGTTGCATCCCACTTCAGTTCTTGTACTGGTTCTTTAGCCAGGTGCAGACAGATTTGCCGGAGGAGCCATTTAATCTGTGGTTTATCAGAATACAAATTATTTTCATTAATTTTCAATTTTTCAAATATTTTCATTTATTTTTTTGACTGCTAGAGGACGAAAGAAAACCAAACAAAAATCTGCAAAGGGACGTGGTAATATGCAGAATCAGCTCTATAAAGGTCTTAATTTGCTTGGTAGTTGGACCTAAAATCTTAGTAAACAGTAGAATAAGGCCATTATATTACCTGGTTTTAGCCACTGCCGAATATTGAATGGGAAACTGTGTGCTGGCTGCTACTTATGCCCTTTTAAAAATAACTCCAGATGCTTTTTTAAAGTTTTTATACCAAATGACTTTTTAATTTTTTTTTTTCAAATTAGTATTTTATCAATTTGGAAATACTTTGATCACTTCTGGGTATGAAAAACGTGTATCTTCTATACTTTTCTGAAGAAAAAAAAAGGTCTTACTTTTGTGTATTAACAGTGCATATAAACTAGTTTCTTGCATTTTAAAATGTGTACAACTCTAGTTTTCTTTCATAGTGATTTATTAGCAGTTTATGGTTATAGTGACTGATAAAACCATATCAACATCCTTCAAAAAGGAATTACTTTTGTGTACACTTTTAGCTGCCACGCTCTTTGAACTCTGTTGTGCCAAGGACTTGTTTGTCTGTGTCTTTTCCTTAGTGCTAATATTTGAATTTTCACTTTTCTTTGAAAACTGGGCAAGTTGCTTTTGTCAGCTTGAAATTTTCTAAAAAAAAGTGGGAGAAAAGAGATCAGCTTTTTTCATCTGCTGAACAGAGTCCTTAATTTTACATATTTCATCATGATTGATGGATAGAGAAAACAAAATGAGAATTGAAATTTCTTGAAGGTAAGGGGTGATCTGAAGGATAGGAGATGTGGGAGTGTGATTCTGTGAGTGATATTAGTTCCCTCTTCTTTTCAGTCTGTGAAAAAGATCGTAGAAGCCCAACTCCTTTAATTTGCTCTTGATTTAGTTTTCTGCAGACAGAGTTATGGGATGCAGTACTGGAGCCATAAATAAGAAGATAAAGCAATGGTCAGCCCGACCATTGGGAGCTTAGTGTCAAGGATTATCTGACATGGAGATATGTATACTTGGAAGCTCAGTTGGCCCAGACAGAAATAAAAATTGTTCAGAAATGAATTTACCATCCATTCTTGAAAAAGTTAATTTTTGTAATCCTCTGGAATAAATTTACTGTTAAGCAAATCTCTCATTATAATCTACTTTTGGCTACATCTATTTTTCTAATATGAAGTAGCTAGTAGGAGTAGCTAATGCTGTCTTAAAATTGGTCCTCTCTGAAAGTGAAGAGTTAACTCAATACATCCCTCTAGTATCATATAATGAATGCTTATGCAAAACATTGTATCCCAGGACGACTGGTGACTAGGAAACAAAACCTATAATAAAATCACTGTGGACACCTTCATTTTTTTCCCCCCTGAAGATTGACACAAAGGAAGCCAAAAATTTAGGATTACTCAGTGAATAAATACTGAGAAAAGGACTGAAAAAGAAAATTCCTAACACATCCCTTTGGTTGTACTGGCTATTCAGTATTTATAAAGTGGTTCTGCTTATTACAAATTATTTGTAATGATTTGACAGTAGCGGCAGTACCATGTGCTATTAGTTTTTTACTTTCTTGATGATGGGGGGAAGGCAAAGCAGAGATCAGTTTTTTGTTACATTTTTTCAAATAGATAGAGGTTGATACTACAAGTTTAGAAGTGATTAGCATTTTCGTAAAATATCAGAGATAATACAAATCAACTGTAGAAGGGGTGGAAATATGCCATAGCACACAGAAATTCTTAATGCTTACAGAATAATTAGTTTTTGAAAATTCCTTGGAGTAATTTTCAGCTTTGGATGTTGTCTAAGCCATTTATATGCTGTTTCTTGCATTCCTTCTGTACGTGATGGCCATGGTCCTTCCCTAGACTTTGTGCCACAGTAGGTTGTTTGTGGGAGTCATTGGGGTAAGATTTTTTTCGCTTCTAGAATCTAAAAGACCAAATTGCTTGTGACCTTTTGGGAGCTGGAGACGATGCAAACACACTTGTGCAGTGGATGCACCTTTATTCCTGAGAATGCTTTCAAGCTGTGTGTGTGTAATAGAGTCTTTCTCAGGGGCTTGGTACACTTCTGTGAGTAGCTTTAATTTATTTTTTGTATTAAAATATTTCCAGCAGCTGTACTTAAAGTGAATCAGTGTGTTTTGCAGATGGGAATTACCAAAAATGTACCTCAGCATGGTACAATGTGGACATTATTTCTGCTCTTCCTCAGAGAAGCTGATTTTCTAGTTTGAAGATTTGTTGATACTGGAAGGTCTATTGAAATGCAAAAATGTTCCTTTTTTTGGGTAGCACATTGGCAGCCAGCAGACTCCAGGCCAGGCAGATTGTTTAATGCTTTGACAGCGCAGATCTTGGACAGCAGGAACTTTTTTGCTAAACTGGTTTTAAATGAAGTGTCTCGTTTTGGTCAGTATGGACACTGCAGAATAAAGTTTTCCACAAAATGGGGAATTGCACCCTTAGCCTTCAGAACTATTCACAGGCCTAGTTAACTCTCCTAAAGGTGTTGGTATAGACGTTGTAGTTTAGCCAACAGAGATGCAGTAATAACACAGGTCGGTGTGTCTGTCCTGTGGGGTCACATGGACCTGCAGACAGCAAGATTACTTTGTGTATTAATCATAGTTCGTGGAGGGATTTGTTTACCATCAAAGGGAGAGAGATTGTCACATTATTGCAAAAGTCCTATGGATTTTTATTAAAAGCATACTGCAGGCTGTAACATTAAATATATAATTGAGGTTATGTTAACCTTTGCTATGAGCTTTTTGTATGGTGCAAAGGATAAAATCAACTCTTCTATTAAACTGAGATTATTTTGCACCATGATGATCTGACTGTTTATACACTACAGGAAATCACAGCATTAAAAAAAAAGTTTTCATTTACTTTGAGAAGAATTATTTTCTTTTTGTCTGTGATATTTGCACTTGTGGTATTTCATATGGTGTTCAGGCTAGAGCTGGTCATACAGCTTTAAAGTTGGGAGAGATAGAAAATTAGAAAAATTATTTCCCCCTTTCATGTTTTGCATTCTCCTATGATTGGCAGAGCTAATTTAAAAATAAGCACTTGGTATGTAAGTATTAAATGTACATATAATTGATTTAATATCAATGTAGTAAATATCAGACATAATCCCTAGTGGCAAATCATCATTTCTCCTATTATAAAGTACTGACTCCTGTTATCCACAGAGCTGGATGCCATATAGCTGCAAAGGAGTGGAAATGCTGAGCCATCCTTTGTAATTTCCAAAAGATTTCTTTAAGCACATACAATTCTTGGCCAGAAGGATAACACATTTGAAGTAAAACCTGCCTCTCTGATGCTGGTAGAAATATTGCTGCTGCCTTTAATAGGAGCACAAGAAGCAGCATGAGAAAGTTCAAGCACACAGAGTGGGATCTTGGTTTAAATGTGATTTTTTGGTGGTCCCTCCAGGGTAACAGATGGAAGTTTTTGTGTTCTTTGGCATTGTGTCCCACTTCCAACCACCTTCTCATAGCAGCGTCTCAATAGTATACCTACAGAACTAAACTAAATGCATATAATTGTATCACACTTCTTACATTTAAGTTGGTGTAAGTCTTGGATACTGCATGTCATCCCTAAGCTACTTCAGGAAAGAAAAAGCAGCCCTTCAAACAAGAAACATCTGAAATAGTTTCTCTGTAGCTGCATCTCATTTTTTTCCCATTTCCTCTGACTCTGTTAGAGATCTTTCAGGAAGTATTTATAGTCAAGGCCATTCATTGCCATACGGGTCCTCTAATTAGCTGAGGGGAACTCAGCAGGCACTGTGTGTTACTAATGCACAGAGCTCTGGTAGGTCAGAGAGCTGACAAAGTCTTTCATTTTTTTTTAAAGGCACCTGTTTCCACAAGTCTCTGCCTGGGGAGTCAGTGGGCTACTTTTTTTACATTTAAGTACATCCTGGAAAATGGCAAGAATGCTTCAACAAGGAAAATGAGAAAATAAATCAAAGATAAATTTTTGAAGGTTTGTGTTTACCATGCAAAACCGAGGCGGGTAAAATCTCTATGCTGCTGAAGGGCTCAGGAACGAAGCTTAAAGTAACTTTCTTTAGGTTTTCAAGTAGTTTAGAAACAAACATGTACTTGGCTGCTTTTAGTAACTACTGGAACCAAACCCACAAGAAATTGAATGTTTTGCATTACTCATCCTGACAGTGATCAGATAGGACTAGAAAGTAACTTTTAGAAAAATGTTAACCTGCCCAATGAAAGGCATGTTTCTGGTTTTTGTGTGGGGTGTGTCTGTCATGTGGTGAGACAACCCCACCTCATCCATGTTTACCCACCCGGCAGGGCATAGGGTTTTTTTCTTCCTTCTTTCTTTCTTTTTTGTGTGGGTTTTTTTTTTTTTTTTGGTTTTTTTTTTTTTTTTTTTGGTGCATTGTGTACGAAATGTGGTCTGGAAGAGAATTAAGTGATAAAATCATTATTTGGGTGGGGCATGGTAATAATGTGAAAGGGCAGCAGCTACGTCAAAATCCTTGATGAAAAGGTGAATCAGTATGTGGAACAAAGGGCCGGGGAGATGGGTACAGGCCCCCGGGCCATTTTGGGTAAGCAGCAGGGTTTATTGAAGTTGCTATGATCAATAACAATGATTTAAGCAAGGAGAACCGAGATAATTCTGGGTTTAAAACAAGCTGCTGCATTTGGATAGATGAGATCGTAACGCAGATGAGAACAAGAGTGCTTTCTTGTATTGAACAGAGGGGCCAAAACAGATTGACAATCAGTGTCACATAAAACTAGCTCAATTTTATATACCCCTTCCTAGTCCAGGTAGGAGGACCTCTCCTTTGCTCTCTCTGGTCTGGTATTTGGTGTCCTGCCATAGGTGAGAGTGAGAAGGGTCCGTGCACTGTTTTGACCTGGATGCCGCATGCCTGCACCTGGCCCTGCTCTGCTGGGTGAAGATAACCTGGAGCGTGGGGCAGCTGCTCTGTGCATCCCTGCTGCGGGGAGAGGCAGCGTTGGATTCGGTGCAGGGTGGGAGTAAACTTGGTGCCTCGGCCTACTGCTCCATGGCAGCCCCCTTGGCTCTGCCATGGATGTCTGGGCACAGAGGGGGCCTCTGGCACTGTCCCCCAGCCTCAACAGGAGCCTTTGGTGTGTGGCGAGTCAAGCCAGGCCTCCGTGGCCCCGGGCTGGGGGCCCATAGCCCTCCCTGCTGGCCCAGCCCGTGTTGGCACCGAGCCCAGCCCCAGCCCGCAGCCCTGAACCGGGCACATGCAGTGGGGCAGTGCCTTGCTTGTAGGTATGACTGATATGATTAGCAAATATCGTTTTATCATCTTCAAATACATTCCTGATGGTTCTTTTTAATTTTAGACTGTGCTGACAGTGGCTGCAGGTTGGCTAAGGCAGCCGTGCGTGGGGCGCGGCTGTGGCACTGCAAAGGCAAACGGCGCAGCAGCAGCCCCCTCCAGTCTAAACAGCTCAGAGAACGGGCAATGGGAGCCTTGTTTAAACGGGAAGTAGGTAAATGCAGCTTCTTGCATGAGGATAAATTAAAGAATTAGTTGAGCTTTACCAAAGTTTTGAAAAGTTAAGTGCAATGATAACCATTATACATCCCCGTTATCACTCTCTATTGCCAATAGTACTTAGCAATGGATTGTATATCTGAAGTGAAATGGAAGCTTCAATTGTATTTGGAAACTAAGGATAATCTTTGCCAAACTGGATCCAATAAGAAGCACACGTTCATGCTTGAGGACAGAACTTGCTGCTAACATGTAGATTTTCAATGGAAAATTAAATTTCACAGATGAATGCAGGCAAGGATTGTACATAATTCTGGTTTTGCCTGAAGTACCGTGGTCGTGAACAGTGAAAATCTATGTGAAGATACCTCTAGCATCTGGAAGTGCAGAGTTGCTTTCTGTACTGAATTTCAGATGATCCCCTAGATGTATTTGGTAATTAAAAGACATAATAAATGCACTCTTTTAGAGGAGGGATCTTACAATAGACAGCAAATAAATGTTTAATTTATTGGGCTAAGAAGGGAGCATTGTAATTATAATTGATTTGAAGAAATCCAGATGCTATCCATATCTGAACAAATTTTAAATGGTAAGGATTTATAAAGACATTTATGAATAAACAGCGCACATACGTGCTTTGATTTTTGTCATGAGGGTATCTAGGGCTGATAATACAGCCATTTAAAAAGAACAATTATGGAAAATAGTTGTTAGATGAACAGATGTGTGCTGAAACAGAAACATACATATGTGTGTGTGTGTGTAAGACAGGAAAAAGGTTTTCTAGGATGTCTTTTGTTACCTTGGCACTCCCCAGAATATGCATATGGTCACCTTGGAACTAGTCTTAATTTTCAGGTCTCTAATGTAGCCCAATTGATTTAGTGAACAATTTCCTGCTTAATGTAATTAATTTACTTCTTCCACCAAGTTCTGTTTTTAAAATGAGGCTTTATAGGGGCTAAGTGATTCTTGCCGATGTTTTTCTAAGTTTTTTTTTAGTAGCATATATATGTTTTAGAAAATCAGAGTTCAGATAGGATATATATTTTAGCATAAAGATGAGAGGAGGAAATTTTTTTTTTTTTGCATTGTGTACGGTATTAGGTTTCTGAAACAAATGGGGTGGTGGCAGCTCAGGTTGTGCAGCACTGCAGGCAGCTTGTAAACAGCTTTGGAAATCTTTGCTGAGTTTATGTATCCCTGATCTGCCTGAGATTTTCCAATCTCAGGTTGGTGAATCATGTTTGTCCTAGTTAGGTGGTTAATCTCCTATGATTCCTTGGCTGCTCTAAACCTTCATTTCCTAATTCTGTCTGTTAGATGGGAATTTCCCATCTGAAAGGGCAATAGTGAAGAGAGATGTGTTAAACTCTATTGTGCAACAGTGCTATGATAGTTGAAGCAAAAGAGCCTGATTCATAGGCATCTGGCATCAGTATTGGTGGTTATCTTCTCTGAGTGTGATGATGCAAAGTTTTCCAAGAATACCAATGAAAGAGGGAAACTGAAAAAACAGATTTTAATATTAATTTTAACTTTGTTAAAATTTCTATTCTTTCTTTCAGCCTGGGAGGGGAGGGGAAAAAAAAAACAAAAGCAGGAATTTTGGAGTGAGACATTTGCATTTCTTGGTTGACTTTGACCTCATTTTGGTTTATATGCCTCTGAAGTGTATGGTAGCAAACTGCACATTTTCACTTATGGGAAGAAGTCTTTTAACAATGGCTTACAGTGCAGTCTTTAATCATGTAAGTTGCCTCCAGCTCTTACTGAGAGTAAAATTCCACCCTCTCAATTTTCAGATGGGTTGTACTATCAGCTGTTTCTCCTTGCAAGACTGTCTGTGATTTGAAAATTGTGTTTAAATTAAAAAAAAAAAAAAGTGAGGAAAAAAGAGAAATAATCAGAACATTTGTCAAGAAATTTGCTATGAATGGGAATGGGGAGCAATGCAAACAAGCTTGAAATGAGTTTTAATTCACATGTTATTCTGGGAGCCTACAATTTCTGGTGAGAAAATGGCATATTTTAGGTCTATTTCCTCCAGTTTTTGGCATGGAGCAATGCGTGTTTTGTTCAGTCAGATGTTCAAATGGGAATTTTGGATGCTTAGAACTAATTTTAGTAGGTGGGGGGCAAATTTATTATGATTCTACAAATAGAGTTTGATCACAGCTGCTTCATTGCAATTATAAAAATTGGCTGTGAATCAGTTAAACTATATTTACTGGTTGCAAAAAAGAAAAAATCTCATCTATACAAAACTGTCTTGTTGCCGTTGAAGTTCTCAGTAATAACATTTATGTACACAGTATTTTGAATGTGACTTGATCACATTCCAGAATATTTTCATGCCTCTCTCCCTCCCTTGCCCTACCAATGATAATGGGCTCAAATGACTCTCCCATTCTTTCCAAGTTAGGGTGAATTTCTGAGCTTGTTCTGAAATTACAGTAAATCACACACAGACCTCTTAAGACTTATTAAAAAATGTTAGTAGCTTCACTGGAAGTTGGGCACTTCAAAGCTCTCACTTCTCCAGTCTGTACATGACTAAAAGGCTGTAGGGCAAGCACCACAAGGTGAAAGCTTGCAAATCAAAGCAAAACTTAATATACCGCTATTATCCTCTTTATAAGACATATGGAGAATAATATCTTTACATATTTATGAGGATTTTTTTTTCTCTGATAGACTGCTTTAATGTTCATAGATTTATGCTTTTGAGTTAGAAAATACAGGGTTGTATTTTATGTTTTTCCAGTGTTTCATGGCAGCCCCTCTTCCAACCCAAAATGGATGTATTCCAGACCTGTTGAAAAGTTCGCGTTGTGCAGAATACATTTAGTCAACCTGTTTCTTGAGAAAAGTGTTTTCTTCTGAATTCAGTTATGGACTCATATTGTGGTGATTATTTTGACATTACTCCCTGCAGCTGATGAAGAGGACAAAACATCCATAAAGCTCTCCAGTGATGGCACAGTACCTCTTAGCATATTATGAAAACCCATTTATATTTGACTGAGGTGTGCTAGAAACTTAAATATCTCCTTTTGTTTAAGATTCTTATAAACCCTACTTTATGCAGGCCTTTAGGGACGGGGAGAGTTAATGGAAAGTGTGATTAAAATCTTGTAGGCTTCAAGGCTTGTAAATATCTTGGCCCCTACGTATGTTTGTGTGTGTACATGTGTATATTTACTCATTTTAAATTAGGTTAAAAATCAGAATTAAATAAAATAATAGATTCATGTTTAAATTAAGAGTGAAAAAAGGTTTTTGACTGAAATCAAAATTTCTGTAGTTGTTTAGCAAAATGGTTGGTAGGACAAATACTAATAATTTTTAAAGTAAAGAGTATGTTACAACTTTACTGAATTTTCCATTACAGAAAATTATGTTCTGCTTAGCAGAAGTTCTAAATACATCTTTCATGCCTTTAAGACTGTAGTCTTAATCATCACCTAATTGATTTGCCTCTGCCTTCTAAGAGAGAGCTAAATGGTTGAAGGGTAGAGGTCTTTGCAATGGTTATCTGTAACAACTACCATGTGTCATGTAGGGACCCAAAAAAAATTAAGAGGACAGTTGATGTCCTCAATTTATTGGTATAAAAGACACCTCACATTTTAATCAATCCTCATGCCAACTTCGTGTTTCTCAGGAGAGGTGTTGCATTCAACTTCACTATGCCAAGCTGGCATTGGTCTAGACCTCTAGACAAAGCTTTCACTGAAATGCATTTTTTTCAGTGAGCAAATAGACAATTTGAAGTGAAACCATAATCACTGCTAAAAGTATTTGAGGGCTTTCTTAATGATACCTTCCTTAAGAGGTGAAGCATAAACCATTTTGGACACCAGTCCCCCAGGTACATCACTTTTGGAAAGAAAGAACATTTTTAAAAACAGTGAGTTGAGAAATATTTTATCTGTGCTGGTGCTGTCGGTTCCTGGCAAACAAATTAAATTTTGTAGGCATTGGTAGGTGAACTGGAACTTCATCCAGCAGTCCACACCAAAGTGCTCCCAAGTGCCTGGAGAGCTGCTGGATGTACCCAGTGTTCTGCATGACTCTGAATGACTCTAGATCCCTGTTGTCAGGTATAGGTCTGCTTCCCTCTTTACTTGGCCAGGTTGCAAAGAAAGTTCACTGAAACCACTTTTTCCTTGTCTTCTTTAGCTTGGTTTGTCTCTCTCCCCCCTCAATATTTTTTGGAACTCACAGTTTACTATAATACAAGTCATTAAAATTCTCCAGATTTGGAGCTGTCTTTTGAAAGAAATTTACCAAACCATTCATTTTGTTATAAAAACTGTCTAGGCTTTCTGATTCGCCTTTCCTAAAATATACGTTGTCTGCATTGCAAATAGAGGCTTTCTGATGGGGAGAGATTAAGCAAAAGTGTCTCAATCTTCTCAGCATCTGTGCTGTGCTGTGGTTGGAGCCAGGGTGCTGGTCTGCAGGCTGTGCTCTGACAGGTTTGCTCTGGAATGCCTGCACACAAACTTCCCTCGCGATCTGATACTTTTCCGACCAAAAATATTCTCATGGCCCTGCTTGCTTTCATCAGCACCACTTAGCAAACCTCAGCTAGTGGAAGGAGACATGCTGGAGCACAGCAGAAGAACAGAATGGGTGAAACTACAAATTGTTAGTCTGTTAAACACAGATTATGTCTTTGGGTACAATTCCATTAGCGACTGAATGAGTCTGGATGGGTAGTAGCTTGTGGAAGTATTTGTTATGACAAAACCAACTTTTCATTAATAGACAAAGTTATCCTGTTTTCCTCTGTAGTCTGGCCAACTTCAAAATGTTTCAAACTAATTTCAGACTTGTAAAACACTGTCTATCAGATACAGACATATGGATTGAACTAGTAATTTGTTTGCCATCTGCTGATAAAGGAAGCAAGGCGTCTAAGTAGAAAATGAAGAATTCCCTCCCTCTCCCCCATTGGAATGTCATATGGTGCCTTCAGTAATTGTTTGTATTGACATTTTTATTGATTGCTATGTAAAGTGTTACACTGCATTGACCTGAATCTGCTTTCAATCTCATAATGATGATTTTTTTTTGTTTCCAAAAAAAATGTAATGATTTGAGCCTATAAATAATGTTGTTAGAAAATAACCCACTTTAAATCTTTAAAAACCAAATTGATAACCGTACTTCTTATTGTGTGAAGCAGGAATCAGCATATTCTTTTACTCAGAAAAAGGAAAAAAAATCTTTAGCCTTACTAACAAGGGTTAATTAAAATTATATTTTATTTCTGTCAAAATTTCCCCTTTCCTCCTGAAACTCCAGGAAAAACCATGCAACTTCCAACATAAAAACAAACAAGTCTGTCAAAACTTCTGGGTAGGGAAAAAGGGGTACTTAAAATTTTCTGGATTATTGTCTGTCAGTCTTCTCTTGCCAGTCCTGACAGCTTGTGCTGGTCCAGAGTTTGTCCCCCAGATTTTTTTCATAGCTATTTCACATAGGCCCTGGTTATCTCTGGAAATAATAAGTCTATAATGGAAGTTTAAGTATTTATTCTTTTAGTTAATACTTCCTATAGGTTTGTTCATTTTAATGAAGCATTTAGAGGTTCTCTGTTTAAAAGAGAAATAACAAGTATAAAATGCAGTAGCTTCTCAGTAGGTATGCTGCTTTCATGAGTAATAAAATACAGTCTCAATTAGTGCTTAAATACTTTGAACTTGATTAGTTGAATTATAATAAATAGTCTTTTCAGCCCTAGTTCTCTGTAACTTTTTTCGTATTGACAAGTACCTTATTTTCATCGATTCCATTAATGTATTTTGAGCAGATAGTGCTAAAAATATTCACAAGCTATGTTCTTAAACATGAGTGATGTCTTCATAAAAAATGTTACTGAACTGTTGATTTTCTTTAATAAGATAAGCCAAATTTTTTTCTGCTGCAGTTGGATTATCAGAATGTACCACAGAGTTTCTATATGTACTTTAAGTAAAAGTAATATGCAAAATCACTAATTGTTCAATATACTGTTTTCGCTTTTGTAAATATCCTTGCTTTTCTTAAAATTGCTGTTCCTTATGACTTGCAAATTCTATGAACGATGCAGAAATCTTCTCTTTTCTCAGTGTGGTTATGTATGGGTTCATTTGAAAAAAGCTAAACAATTCCATAAATTATAAATATTCTACAACCTAATTAGCATTTTACGTTTGGAATTGACATTGGCAGAAAGTTATTGCAACAGTAGGAACATCTTAACCAATCAACATTTGTTGCAGGTATACACATAGGAACTGGTAGCTGTGACAGCAAGCAGTCTGCAATGTAAAAGGAAAATTCAGATCATTCTGATGAAGGAAAATGCTCCTGTGGGGGCTTATGGAAGGCCTTAAGCCACAACAAGTACAGCCATTTTACTATACTTATTAATATACGTTACTCTATGGTTTGCTGCTTGCAAACCAGATCCCTACTGTTTTTTATGGCTTAAGGTGTCTACAGTATGTGAAGTCGGTTCCTGTGTTGTGTTTCTATGCCATGTTCACACTTATTCTAGATCTGCTCTGCATCTCATGGACTCATTGGTTTTTATTCTGGTTTCATTTCACTGAAAACATTTTTATGCTCATAATATTAATATTTGCAACACACATTGGGAAACATACATCCAAAGTATTTTTATCCTTTCAAAGTTTTGTTTTTTTTTAAGAGGACTTACCATACTCTATGGTACCTGACAATTCCAATGGTTATAAAATGCTTTGAAACATGCAGTGCATTCTATAAAATACAGGCATTTACAATATGTTGACTACAGCAGCAGAGTCAAATTACAGCTAAGGAAATACTGCTTCAAAATAATCAGGAGTATATCAAATATTTAGTCTGGTGTTACCTACCGGAAACTGGTAAACTTGCTGTTGATGAGCATATTCACCTCAGGGTATTAAATAGCTCTTCACAGGTTAATGTTTGTAAGTCCATGATGTAGCTTGTTAGACTGCCTCAGCAGGAGGTGAGGGGATGAGTGATGGGGTAGGAGGAGCCAAGACCCTTGTATGATTTGGGACAAAAATGTATTTTTTGCTTCTGTAGATACAAGCCTTTATTACATAGTAGCTTCCAAAGAACATTAAGATTTATGAATATTGCTTTGGAAATGCTGGGTTTGAGGTAATTGGGAAGAAGTAAGGTTTATAAAAATAGCTGAAATTTTATATGTCTACTATAGACATATCTCTTGTTTCTTGGAGCTGTTATTTCGCAGACCAGTTTGCCTTCCTGTGATGCTATCACACTTCTGACAAGAACAAATGGTTTCAAAACCATTCATGTCAGGTCAGGATGGTGAGAACAGCAGATAGACATAAGAACAGACATAGAACTGTGACTGTATAAAGAACATACTCCCATCACCGGACTAACGCAAGTCCAGGGAATTGGCAGCATCGTTCTCACTGCTCAGATATTGCCAGCACGCTATTCCCCGCTTCTAGCACAAGAGAATTGACTGCAACTGTTTATTTTCAACACATGGTTGATATCTTTGTCTGTCTGTCTGTAGATCAGCTGTGCCTTGTTAGGGACTTTACTCATGAGCACTGAGAATCTTGCTCAACCTTTCATCTCCCTGCCATGTAAGTGTAGTTTGTTAGAAATAACTGAGAAAAAATGTAAACTTGCTGAAATGACTACAGAGTCCATAGTCAGTGTCAAAGGAGAGAGGGGATGGATTGAATTGAGGGTTTATGCAAGAGACTAGTCTGTGCCTGCTCAAATAAATGTATAATATCTGTCTAGATGCAGAAAGAAAAACTTAACAGTATTTAAACTTTGTGAAATATCAGAAAGGATATTTCAGCCTGTCCAATTCCTTGTGGTCATAAGTTTTCTCTTTGTACTGTGCAAAAGCATGACAGTGTGGTATTGCCAGCTCTGTATAAGCTGAGAATATGCCCGTATGTTATACAAACCCCCCTGGCTATAGATGTGTAGCTTATGCTATACTTATATGGGTGAACCTACGTAGTTCAGATAAGAGGCTGTAGAGGCACATGCAGCTGGTGGAAACACAGTAACAACAGGAAGGATATTTGGGAGGATTTGTGCTCTTTCCACTTTAACCTTATCCTATTGCTGACCCTGTTCAGCATTGCTTCAATGAATCCTGGAGAGTAAATGCTATTTAGTTTTGCAGTTTTTAAATGGTGAAGTCATATCTCTCAAGTGAAGCTGCTGTGATCCTTCTGTGGATGTAAAAGCCATTTTTATGTGGAGCAAAATCTAACTGGCTGTCTGACGTATTTGCAGACTGTAGGTTGCTGTCAGTGGATTCAGGTGACCTTTAGCACTTATGTCCACTTCACACTTGTTATTCAACAGAAATTACACGTCATATTTTTTGAATGTGCCTACCAGTGCCTTCACTGAATCATACTTTTGCTGCTGCTACTGCTCTGTTTTCCTGCTAAATGAGGAAGACTCCATCTGGAGACCAGCCAAGTTTTCAAAGTGCCAATAGTGTCCATAGTCAGGACAGAATTTTGTATGCGTACAGATTTTTCCGTATGATTTTTTGAAATGGAAATGCATTCATTATCTTGCAGTTGTCAAAAGTGTTTCCACTGCTCTTGGTTTCTAAGTTGTATCTCAGTTGTAAAGCAAGAGTTGTTTTCAATAGCTGTCAACGAATGATCAAACATTTCAGCCTCCCATTTATTCTTTCTGAACTGTTTAAATAACGAACAAAATTATAAATATGCTTTATAAGTCTGTAGCATCAAATTTAGAATTCTTTTGCAGAGTTGAAGACTTAAAAAAAAAATCTGTTTAACCACTTAATAGTATTAATTTAATATCAACTTTTAGATGTGAAAATGTGATGGAAACATTAGAATAAATGGTTTTTCCAAAGGGAAAGTCAAGATGTGTGACTTTTCCCCTCTCTTAAGATTTTTCTGGAGAACTTTACCATGACCAGCATACCTATTTCACTGTCTAGCTGTTATGTGCAGAGTGTCAACCTGCCTTATCCTTGTTTAAGAGAAACTCTTGAAATATTCAAGTTACCTTTCATTAATAACACCAGGAGCAAAAATGACTGAAATATGATGATGACATTTTGCCAGTGCAAACCTGTAAAAAAAAAAAATTGTCCCATTTTTGTTGAAATATTAAATTTTTAAAGAATAAAGTTTGATTTGGCTTTTTGGATGGCCAGGAAAGTGAACAACCTTTTTATTATTTTTCTGTGTGAATGTTGAAATTTTTAAACCAACATTATCATCATTTGATAACTCCAAGGGCTCTATGGCATTAAGACTACAAAACGAATAGAAAGGACACATTAAGAGAGTTTATAAAGTTACTTGGAAAAACAGTGCAATGCTCCTAAGCAGGGAAAAAAAGCATATCAGAGCTTCAAAACAGATGGAGTCCTCTAAGGAAGCTGTCTGAACATGGCCTGGGAACTATAAATTGCTTTTACAAGACAGGGCTTTCACTGCAGATGGCGGGTTCGCTGTTGGAAGGTTGAAGCCAAGAACAGGGCTGTGTGCATGAAGACAACTGCATTGAGTGTGCCTAACACCTTGTGTTTGACATACACTGAAATTTAAGCTAGAATATGAATGTAGAAAGGCTGTACAAGTTCAGAATATGAAATATACTGTAGTGTTCAGAAATCCAGAAATTTGCTTTCAGGCATAGAACATTTTAACTAAATAAAAAGGCATAGTAAATTTGTAGTCCTTAAAGTGAAATAAGGCATTAGCTTTGAATGTCATTTTCAATCACTCTTATATTTATATATTACAGAAAAGCCCTCCCTTTTTTCCCATGTGCCATGCAGGTGTCATTCCAGAGTCTCCAGGTCAAAAAGCAGTGCTTTTTCTCTGGGTCTGTTGTCTCATATTATTTTATAACCCCGTTTGACCTGGACCTGATTTTGTGAAATAAATGAGAATTTTCACATTGGCTGTGACTCCTGCTCTAGGAAATGATCCCTAGATCTTAGGGAAAAACAGCCTTTCTGAAGTTACTCCATCCCATGGACTTTCAGGGTAGGACTTGTCTCATCTAATTGTGATGGAAGTGTCTGTGCCTGAGTTATCTGTCTAGGATTCTTGGAGCCAATGCAAATTTAAGCAACATAGTTGTGAAGTACAAAAGTGAGTTACCAAATCCAAAAAAAATATTTCTATATAATCAGAGAACTGTATATTGTTGGCCATTCATTGTATTGGCTTTATCTCCAGTAACTATGAAGGAAGCCCAGACACTTACACCAGCACACAGCAATTACAGGAGGTGATAAAAATAAAAGGAGTGCCTGCTTCTGCTTTGTCCGAATGGCAGCCTTATCATCGGAGGTAGGAAGAAAAAATTTTGGCATATCTGTAGTTAATTACTCTTCTGTCTCTGAAACATAATTTGTCAGTTAATGGGAAATACTGATATGATTTTAATCAAGAAGGCAAGGGGGAGATTTAGCTAAAACTTACTACATTATTTCATGGAATAATTATTTTTTATTAATAGTTTTATTTTTCTTGTTTTATGTATGTGTCTTAATCTCAAGAGCGACATTTCTTTAAAAAGAGAATTGTGCATGGCCGTTGAAGATAAAAGCTGTATTTTCAGTACTAGTCAGTCCTTGTGTGGAGCAAAATCATAGTAATTCTCTGTAAGTATATGTAAAGACATGCTAGATTGATGGCTTTGTAAGATAAAAGTAAAATCAGAGGGAATGAAAAGACATTTGTGAAGTAGAAAAAGGGAGTATGATGGAAAGGAGCCCTTAAAGGGCTTACTTGGATAAAACTGGGGATAATTCCTTCACTACACGAGGTGTGTGTATATATGAAAAAAAAGTGTATCGTCCTGCTTGGGCTAACTACTAAAAAGTCAGGAAGACACAGCCTGTAAAAGCCAGGATAGATAAGAGAATAAGGGATTTGAAGAGAGAGCATTTCAAGGAATTAACTAGGTAAAGTGGCCCAAGAAGCTTAGTCCCAAGTTTTTTTTGCATCTCTAACAAGCCTTTAGTGCTTTATTTCTCTATTTATACTTCTCATTTGTGGAGTTAATGCCTTTGTTCCTTTTGATTCTGTGAAATCCATCCCAAAATGCAGTAAATATTCTGCTAACATCCAGTTTAGGTTATTGGAACCCTTAAGTGATTATCAGTGATTTTTCTACCCTTTATACATTTGTCAAATGTTTTAATCCAGAAATGCAAACTCTGACCTAATGTTCTTCATGTTTCCTGTTAAGCATCCAGCAGTGTTTGTTTGAAACAGCAACTGAGAAATGAAGACATGAAGCATAGGCCTTTCACTGATTTACTAAGCCATGTCTTGATTGCTCTCCTGCTCCTCTACCACTGTCAGTAGGGTCAGCATTGTGTTTGGGTTTCTCCATTCATATTCAGGACCACTGTACTTTTTCATCACCTTATTTAGCTGACCTGCACCTTGCAGTTGCTGGGATACATAGGATGAATTTCTGCAGTGTCTGCATAGTATATGCTCTCAATTTTGTATTTTGAAACCAGATTTGTGTAGTCTCACTAGTTGGATTAAGTGATTAGGTGATAGGCATGGACACCTACTGAAAAAAATAGAGTTCTCCAAAGAGAAAGGAAAAAAAAACCATCATAATTGGGTTCTTACGAGTCAGTAACTTTCTTATGTACAGAGTGGAGGCAAGAATGAAAATTTTTTGAGCTGAAAGTATGAAAATACAAGAATCTTTCTATCATCTAATAGGAATCTAAATGAGATACCTAAGTAAGAAAGGTAGCTTTCTTAGGCTCTTTCCACAATGAATTAAGAGAAGTACATCTGGAATGCAAATCGAAACAGGAGCACATCTGTCTTCTCAAATAATTTCTCTGTACCTTGACTGACAATTTGGAAAGCCTGATCAGGGCCTTTCTTAATTGAGACCTGTAAATTAGATAATTGAAGACCGATGATTAATGAACACCTCTAATTCCCTGTGTGTTATATTTGGTAGAAATCTGGTGTCCTTTTGGCAAAAAGCTGCTGAATAAATTCAAATATGCAAGTCATGGCTCTAGATAATTTCCCACTCAGGTATGCTAACACAAAGAACTGTTTTTGAGTGAGTTAATTCTACCAAATGCCAAGGTTTGCCTGAAGATGATCCAAGGAAAGTGAGAAGCCAGCCCTTAGTGTCCATTACAGACTTCTGAATCCCCTGTTACAAGTGCGTAACACCTTTCTACACTGCTTTCTGTTCAAAGATCTCCTAAGCTTATCCAGCTCCCAAGCACCAATCATTCAAAAACTAAACAAGCAAAACCACCTGTGTTTTGAGGTTCTTACAGAAGAAATGTCTTGTGTTCGTTCTGCACCAGGCATCAGCAAACAGGCAGTGTTTTTACAAGGGAGAGCTATCAGACGTTGTGATAGATGCTGTGCCAGGCGAGCATACAGAGCTGTGCAAGGAAAGTAGAGGTGTTGAGAGTTGGTTCATGGCCATAAGAAGTCCTTGAACTAAAAAAAAAGCAAGCAAGTACTGGGCAGAACCCTCATAATGTTTCAAAGAACCCAATTACATGGAAAATGATCACCATCTACAATGGGACGTCATCATGCTGTGTTTTCCAGATATGCACAGATGATAATTTTTGGATGTTTCAAAATTATTTTATTCTTGAATTGCATGATTGACTACTTTCTTAAAAGTTGATCTAACCTCTTCACCACACAACAATCTGTAAGAACTTTGCCTAGCAATTTGTTCTTTTGTGTTTCTCAATACAACCAGCAAACACTGACGAGATTCTTTGGTCATGTCACTTTAAAACTTGTTGAGGGTACTAGTGTGGTAATGTTGCTGAGTGTATTTAGGCAGGAAAGCATGTCTTAAGCCCTTCAGATACACTAAGGATGAAAGGCTGTCCTAATGGTATCTTTTTTGTTTTTTTCTTTAAGGAAACTGATGTGTCTCTCATTTATGGGTTTATGGGCATTTTTATTACTGCAGGGAATTTCTCCACCCCAATTTTACAGGGCAACAGTAAATACTCAGCAGCTGGGATTCTTGTAGCCATATGAAGAAAGCCTTTCTTAACATTTCCACCTTTATAACAGCAGTTACAAAAAGGTAACTTTGATTTCTTAAATAATACATTAATTTGTGTGTTGATTTTTGTGTTGCTATTTGTTTTTTTTTTTAATATTGGTGACTACACAGGTAGTAGTTACTTTTTTCCCCTGTAGTTTGCAGTAAGGTGGAAAGCTGCTGTGCCAGGGCTTGTTGCCTCTGACCTGTGGTGTGAGGATAGGTTAGGGGAAATAAAGTTACTTGAGCATCTGGATAAATTAAGTTCATATACGATGTCTGTGTGATAGATAAACAGATTGATAATAGATAAACAGATAGATAATAGATTGTTTTATGAAATAATGGTATTTTTAACAATATGTTACAACATTTACAAAACAAATAGTAGGTCAAATTTAGTACGACAATGTATCACGGTATAGGAAATACGATTCTCCTTCCCATCCATTTTAAACAGAGCTGCAGAGAGGTTTTTTGCTGGGTCAGAGGTCTGGCTGTTGTGACCCCCTAGAAGGAACATGGGCTGAGTATAGCTTGCAAAAATTGTAGTGTGTGAATCTCAGTACAGCTTTACTTTAGGATTTGCAGCATTTAAGATAGAAAGTCTACTTAGTGTTTAGAATATTCCTTCTTAACTTATTTTATTAAGGAGTTCCTAAATGTCTTCCACTATTCAGATGAGAAAAGGGGTTTTCTGATGAATGTAAAATAAGTTTTGGATAAATGGTGACCAAAGAGCAGCATCTGAGTTCCCCTTGGAATTCATTTCAGCTGAACCAGTTGTGTAATACACTGTTTTAATTGTAAAGAACACATTGAACCTAGACTGCAAAGATACAGTGATAGAAAAGGTTGGCTGGTTTTTCAAATGCAGTGAGCACAAGGCAATGTGTACTGTCAAGTCTCAGTGCATTAGTTTACACTTAGTCACAACAGTGTGATGTGTCTGTGCTGGATGGACAGGACAAATTAGTTAATGTGTTCCAACAAGGCGGTGCTATCGTAGCCTGGACAAGGTCTATCACTACTTGTCAGTCACTTTATATGGTTCCTTATCTAATAGTGTTCACCTCTGACAGTGGTATACAAATCCTTGATTCTTTCTGCAGCAGCAACTAAGATCAATGTCTGAGTTACAGCATCATCTAGTCATCTCTTTGTTGGAACTATGGAATCCATATTATTGGAAATATGGAGTAAAGGTGAATATAGAAGCGGATTTTTCCTTTCAGTGTAGCTGTTTCAGTATTTTGATAATGAGAGAAAATTTTCAGTTGAAAGTGATTAATTTTTATCCCTGGTAGTATTGTAGCCAAATATGGGAAATTATATACTACAAAGAGAATTTTTTATTTGTTTCTTGTTTCCCTCTCCCCAGTTCCTTTCCAACTAACTCACTGGTTTAGTGATTAGCACCAGAGCTTTTCACACAGTGTTTTGAGCTCAGTTCCCTGGCTGCAGTTCACTCAACCTTGACGTAAATCTCCAATAAGTACTTTGTGAGAGGTTAGCCTTTTGTGCAGGGTGTGTGAGAAATCCTGCCTGACCAGGTTTGTTACAGAAACCAGTGTCAAATTGCCTTGCCCCAAGAGTTTGAATATGAAAGAGGGGGATGGGGGTGGGGGGACTCATGCAAAAAACACCCTCACTCTCCACTTCCAAGAGCATAATTGTTTGGAAAAAATCCCTAGTGTTTGGACTCATGATGTTTTAGTGCTGCTGTGCCTATGCCTGGCACTGTCAAGTAAGCCTGTGATGATTTACAGTCTGCAGGTAGAGCAGAGAGTATGTCATTCATAGAATCCGCCTTCTGTGTCTTGCTTGTTGAGGCTGGTAGATTTTAATTTAATCTATTTGATCGTGTTATTTGCCTTAGGTAATCAACAACCTTTCATGTAAATCCTAGCCAATCTTATAAAAGTAATGGAGAAGAAAAAAACACACCAAAACACTTGTATGTAGTCATGCTTTGGCTGTCGATGTCAGCGGTGTCATAGGAAGGCAAATAAGATATGCAACCCTCCCTTTTTATAAGGAACATATCCTCCCTTTTTTAAAGACTTTTTTTAAATTTTTGGTTTTGGAGGTTTTTGTGTGTTTTTTGCTTTGCTTTGTTTTGCTTTGCTTTGCTTTGCTTTGTTTTGTTGTTTTGGGTTTTTTTGAAGAAAGTTATGTCCTTTGGAAATGGAAACAATACATTATCTTACCACCTCAGGGCTTGGTAGGTAAAAAGCCCATTGGAACCTCTTTGCCATTCTTCCATACTGTGATAAAGTGGATTGCTTCCAAATAGATTTAAAATTCGACATCGGGTACTCATCTGTTTTTGTTAACAGTCTTCACATTAATTGCAGTTCTGCATTACTAGAGGGCTTTTGCATTAACTCTTTCATTCATGGGAAGTAGATCCACGGAGTTTTCCATAAACACTTTGGGTTTGAGGTTAGGGGCTGCTAGAATGCATTTTGACAAGTCACCCAGGCTGTCAGAGTATGACAGTAAATGGCATTGCTATTTCTCAAAGGGAGTGGGGACTGTGCCTTCACAAAATCAAGAAGTAATGCAGCACCTGCAGCAAGGGATGAAAAGCTGCCTTTCCAGCTAAGCAAGCAGGGCAAATGAATTTCCTCAGAAGGGAAATGTTGCAGAGACTCTCACTGTGACTTATTTAATGGATCCACTGACTTCAGAATCTGATTTGAAGATTTTGGACGGAGAGAAGGGGACCTGAAGGAGGAAAACTGCTGTAAGGAGGAGGGAGAGTCCACTGCTTTTGCCAAGAGTCATGTTCAGTTGGAATAAAACAATAATAAACACAGACTTTGAAGGCCATTATTTCCTTAGTGCTAATTATCTGCAAGAACCTTGACAGGGAGATACAATCTAAAGTTAAGCCAGTGAGTGAAATACAAAAATCAGAAGAGTCTGTCAGTCATCTTATGTTCCTGAAGAACCTGATGTGAGTTGGTGTTGATTCATGAAGATTGGCTTTATGCGTGTTTTCATTTTTCCTTTATGTGCTTTGATTATACATTTAAAAATAAAGTGCTTATCTTGGTGAATTCCAGTAAAAATTTAGCTAAAATGCTTTCAAGACCACTTTGCATTTTGTTAAACAACTTCTAAGCATGAAATAATCTTGAAATCTAGTGTGTTGCTCCAGGCTTTTGAGATATAAATTTTCATAATGGTTATCAGTATCATCATCATCAAAAATATATCCTTGCAGTGAGAGAGAATTTAAGCATTATGATTTGGCAGTCAAAAGCAGAAGATGACAAAGTTAACTTTTTCTTGTGCCCCTTCAGATTGCCTGTTTATGACTTGGTTGTCCTTTACTGTCTGGTAATTTTAAAATGGGAAGTAGAATTGGATGTGAAATGCAGTTGCAGGGTTGTGCTGTCAGACTCCTCCCATGAGGTACACAGTTGTCTTGACGATGTTTGCTCTGAATTTCTCCTGAATCTAAGCTAGCTGCAGTGTATAATAACTTGGATTTTCTTGCTTGATAATTGATTAGCTCAGACCCCAACTCGGCTTACTTATAAGATGTAAATGGCCCACTGAACTGTATCCCACCACCAGGATTTTGTTGTAGCATCAATGCCCTGGCTGCTAGAGGGCTGGGAAGCAAGATAATGTATGTTTTTAAAACCCTTTTCCTTTTGATGTGAGACTTTTGTCTTTAAATTGTTGGCTAATTGCCTTTGTATTATCTGATGCTGGTATATTTGCCCTTTATACAGCTCTTTCACCACTGCCTTTATTAGTTTTACTTCCTTTCTGAAGACCCCTGTTTGTTTTTACTATTTTGTTTCTGTGTAGAGAGGCTTTCATTGTTTTCTGTCCCCTACATTTTTCTTTCTCCTCCTCCCCCCAATTTCTCCTTTTCTGCTTCCCTATCTTTTAAAGTGCCTGTTTTGCATTATTAATTCTTAATAATGCAAAACCAAATTAATACCTAGACCCCTCCTCACCACTGTTCTCCTCATTTGCCCCTACAGAGTTAGAGGGTACATAGCTCTTGGAACAATAGCATAATTTTTAATTAAAACTAACATTGTTCCAAGGAAAAAATAAGCAGACCTTGCTTTCTTGTTTGCAATAGGTCAGATAATTGAAAGCTTTTTGCTGACCACAGCAGCAAAACTGCAGATGAAAATTGTCTTATTTACTCACTGATCAGCTAATTAGTGCAGTATTTGATGTCCAACTCGACTACCTTTACAAAGCTGAAAGTACTTGTTCCTGAATGCAAGCTGCTGCCAGAGTGGACTTTAGAAACTTGCTTGGAATGAGCTGTAATCCCTGGTGGAATTGTAACTATTAGTGCTGTTATCCCAGCGGTTTAGGATGAAGCATGGTTAAGCACCAGAAAAGGGCTTCTTCGGTGGATAAATGGGGCTCTGTTCTTTCCTGTCCTTCAGCAGATAAACAATTGCTGTACGTATCAGTTCATTTCTCTAATAAAGATCTCATATTGTGAGACTGCAGTGTTAAACATCATCATAATACATATCAGTGCCTTTTTTATAGGCAGAATGGCTTGAAACATTTTTAGATTGGGTTTTTCAAGGAAGTAAAACTTACCAAACAAATTGGTTACAGCAATTTCAGAAATTCAGTTTTTTTTCCCCGCTACGTTATTGTAAAAACAACTAAAGTTTTGCTCTTAAATTTCTTAGTATCGAAGTGAAACTGTTCCATAAGTCCAGAAATACTTTTACTGTAAAACACCTGCAAAAATTATGAATTTAAAGTTCATGAAATGTATAGGATAAGGCATGCTAATATATAAAAGGTTCTACCTTATCAAAAAAGGAGAGGAATGAAGAAAGAAAACACTAATGTGCAATTCACTAAAACTTACTCATCACCCTTTCAATGAATCATTTTCTGTTGCCAGCTTGAGATTTCATAGCTGTTAACAAGTCAGTCACGACTGTTGAACTTCAATACATCAGCAGTCCAAAGAAGAGCAATTAATTAGCAGTGGTGACGGTATGAGCGCTTTGCTATTGACAGCTGTCACCTCAGGACATCGCTGCTGGTTGTTTTCAGCACAGAGCAAAATTAGGATTCACCTGAGGATTGACACAGGAGGAGGAATATGGTTGGAGTGGAAGCTTCAGATTTACCACGCTGACCCATGACCACATTGTTGTACACTAGATGGGAATTCTTTTGATATAAAACACAACTCATCTGAGGGCTGCAGGACATAGTCTAAAATTAAGAGTGGGGTTAATTCCAGTGCTTCCTAATGTTAGTAGAGAATTTTAAAGCCATTTTCTTTTACAGTGGCATTTATAAATTCTTAACCAGGGATTTGTTCCCTTCTGAGCTGGATTATAAAGCAATGCCACAGACCATGGAATTCATCATGGCATCATGACATTTAAAACCTCAGTCAAACCTTGTTCAGTATCTGTAATGTTTTCTATTCTGAGCCTAAAGAGCAACTCCGCATTGTGACTAAAGTTAAATGTGCAATATTGTCAACATCCTGTAGATGTTACGCTGCAACTGAGCAAAATCATTAAGTTGGTCACTTAATGTTTGGTCTGGTGGTGAGCTTTAGGGAATATGTTAGAGACAAGTTTCTTTTATATTCCTCTGTGGTTTATGAAGTCTGTGCAGGAAATGCTCTTTCGCTTTCTTATGTCAGCCAAGTCTTTTGGATAGTTTTTTCCTAAGGAATAGGAGGAGTTATTTTTGTCTTCAATTTTTTTTTCCTTGTTTCATACTGCCATACTGGTCAGAAGATAGTTTATTTTCAGTGTTTCATATGCAGGATATGACTGGGTCTGAACTGGCCAGAGCTTCTTGTAGATTGTCCACAATCTCTATATGTTTATAGAGGTTTCAGTACATGCCCTGACACACCTGGACTTTCAGACTCAAAAATGTCACCCACCTAAGTCATTCATTCTTTTCTCTACAAGCAGAGAGACTACCAAACCAAACAGAGGAGAGACAACTCAGCAGGTGCTCTCTGGTACACCAGTCCCTCTTCATTCACGAATGGGTGCAAGTGTTAATACTTGCTAAAGAAAGTATGAGCTGTTTGTAAGTTCAGTTTAATGATCCTGTATGGGAAGAGGAAGCAAGGATAGCTTGGAGGTCTCAGAATGGCTGTGCTGTGCATATCCAGAGTATTTAAAGTGACAACATTCCTCATTACTCAGTCCTCTCTGTCTCCCCAAAGCTTAGGTCTCAGTGTAATTTTAGAGTACCCAATATTAACTGAACATGAGCAACCGCTAAATTTGTATTGCATTTGCTGATATTTAAAAACAAACAAACAAACAAAACAATTCTAAGAGTAAATCAGTAAGGCTCTCTAATTGACTTTTATCACAGTTTACAGAAATCAAGGGACTTGAGCTTATTTTAAATTAATTTTTGATCTAGGTGAAGGAAACCGTAACCTCAGTGCTCAAATGTTTAAATCAGTGCTTTTGACAGTTTGAAATAGCTAGATTTTGTCATTCCTAAGAACTGCTACAAAGTGGTGCTCAGGCTTTAGAGACTGACAAACTACAAGTCAGGATGTGCTCTGCAAGGTGAGTGTCCCTACCAATGAGAATTGAACTATGATACCGTCGCTGCAAAACCAACCTAGTGAATCTCTTTTTTATCGCTATATAAACATTCCAGAAAACCCCTTTCTTGGGGCTTGAGGGTGGTAATACTATAAAAACCCATGCAATTCCTTCAAGAAGGCAAGAAATTGGGCATGTGTCTGAGAACTTTAGCAGCAGCTTGAGGGTAGAGAAAGGAAGGGAGACAATGCACCCATTTTCATAAAGTAACACTAAATAACTACTGTACAAACTGATTTAAAAGTCTGTTCTCAAAAAAATTACAAAATTATTAAAAGTTACTTACTAATCTAAACAAGTATGGGTGTTTATCTCACTGACCCTAGAATGAATGTATTTTGATGCTTAGTGTTAATGTTATTTGGATTAAGACTTAATGGTGGGAAGCTGGAATTTAGTGCCAGCGCCTAATACATTTAGCATTTAATAGTTACTTAAAAATGGTGCTCATATAATCTGTGTACATATAAATATGTATCTTCTCACATATGTTTACAGGTGCTTTGGTTTGTTCAATTTTCTAACCATACTGTATCTGTTCTTAAACATTTGGTACCAGGGTCTCACTGGAATATTGCAGTGCCAAAGGTCCACCTGAGTCTTTACACTTCTATTTGAGTTTGATAGATTCCCCAGCATGTAAATACATCTTTAATCTTATGCTGTACTTTGTAGTTTACTGTCTGTGGATAGTAAATGAAAATGATTACACTATTCAAAGGGACTTTTCCTCTGAGTGTCCCAGCAGCAGGGAAAGCACCCATGAAAATTGTTACAATTGCATAGTTTGCAACTATATTATACTGCTGCTTTTCTTTTTCTTCAGTTCCATTTGTTACATTAAAAATGAGAGATTGAGGTTGATGAGAACATTGTTTTCTGAAACACTATATTTTTTATCATTGTGTCAAACTTTATTATCATAATTTAAAGATGATGGGATTGTAACGTTGTAGGACGTAAAGGGATGGCTGATGAAGTTGCCTGTAAAAAAAAAAAACCCAAAAAACACCAAAAAAACCCTCAGAACAAACTAAAAAAAAACCCCAAAACCGAAACACACACAAAAATAAAAACCTAAAACCAAAAAAGGAAAACAATAATTTTTATAATCATAATTCACTTTTTAAGGGAAACTTCCAGCCTCATCTTTTAATGAACAGAACAATTTTCTTATTTGCAGTTTGTGAGGCTCTCACTAAGTTGTGTTGTGTTTTTGTCTATCCACCTGGTTTGTCACAGAAGGTATTCACTGTTTCTAAAGCTGAGTGGGGTGATGAAAATTGATAGCAATACACAGGCATAATAACATGTACAGTGCATGCTCATTGCAGTGCCTTGCCACTAATGTATATAAATACCTACTGCAATTGAGCATGACATTTGTAGAGGGATCAACTCCAAAAACATATTGAGTGTACACACTCCAATTTCTCTTTACACATGCCTAAAGGTGAAGATAGATGTTGTGGTCTGTCAGCCTATCATCACGCTGAGCACTTTCCTCATCATATATACTCTCTTTCTTTTTCCTTTGAATTAATGTTATTTTTAAAATTTCTCTTAGAGATAAAAGGCATTTAAAGGGGATCATTTTGTATCTCTTAGGGACAAATACTCAGCTGTATCTCTACGTAGAAACAAGTCTCCTCCTGAACACCTACATGCACCATAAGAATGAAACTCATTTATTTATTTATCTATTTATTTATTTATTTTCTGTAAATATGTCTCAGCAATATAGATTTACTGTGAGTGACATATTTTTGAAATATTATAATAAGCCTTTTAATTCTTCCTTTTAGCCAGTCACTAAAAGTTCTGACAAACTTAAAACATTACATGTTTTTTGCCATTTCAACCACCACACTGGCCTTTACTCAATTTCTTTGATAACTCTCTATCCAGTACTACATGCCTACTACAGAAACTGACCAACCTTATTTTATTTGTATGATTATTTCATATGTATTAGCAAAAGTATGTGCTAAAGGAAGGTGACACCTTCTCTGTGTGCTTTCCATGGGCAGGCTGCTTAATTCCATAAATGCTTGTCACTTTTTTTACATCATGTCAAGTTTTCTCTTTGTATCATTTGACCAGATTAGCTATAAAAAGAGTGGAAGTCTGAGCAGATTTAAATAGTTCCTTCAAGATCTGTTGCAGTGTAAGTGTGGTGGTCTTCCAATATAAAATGGTTAAAGGGAAAAAATAGCTGGAAAACAAGAGGAAGAAACAGTATTTTTAATGAGGCACTGTCTAGTCTTTTTATTCTTGTCTTTTTTAGGAATGTAAAAAAGTAGAGTACTTATGGCTATTGTGAGAAGAAAAATTTGCCATGACTGCTCTTGATTTCCATATGTACTTAATTCATTTGTTTTGCTTACTGCTCTTTGATATAAAATAGTTTCTTCCTCTCTTTCATTAAACTGATGATGCCTTGTACCTCGATGCTTATATATAAAAGAACTGTAGTGAGAAAAGAAGTCATGCCTAACACATCTGATAGCATTTCCACATTCATATAAAAGCTCTGAAAATTTCTGATTGTTTACTGGATAGTTATGTGTGAGTGGAGTCCGCAATTTTCACACTGAAGAGCTTATTGTTAATGAAGTAGATATTAAAGAGACTGACTTGTACATCTGCATTGCATCACTTTAGACATGGATAACTGTGTAACCAAAACCTGATGGATTTAGTTGAAAAATTAATTACTGTCTAAATGTCACATGCTGCCAATTCTATAATGTAGAAAAAGAAATATTGAAAAAATGATAAAAAAGTAGATACAGAAAACTGTTGTGAAGTAAGACTTTTAAACTATTACTCTTGTATTCCTGAAGCTTTGTTCATTCTCTTAATTATTTGCTCCAAATGAGCAAACGTCATGTGAAATATTGTATGGGTTAATCAGTAATAGCATGCAAACATCTCTTACCTATCTGGGCACAGTGCTTGAGTGTGCATTGCAGAACAGTTGTCAGGCTACTTTGGAAGCTTCCTTCTCTCAATTTTTAAAAATAAAAGATCAGGATATCTCCCCATCTGTAAATTCAGTGAAAGCTTTTATAGTAAGATTCGAGAAAAATTATTTTCACTTCCTTCCCCACCTTGCTCACTTTTTTCACAGATTTAGATTCATTGGTTTCTTCAGTAGTATTGAGGGAGGATGACACTGGATATTTCAAGATAATTGAGTACATATCCTGCTACATCTGATCTTGGGTTTGGACATACAACGTAATGGCAAGTGTGGTAATCAGCAGAAAACTACAGGATGGTAACCTGTGACAATTTATCTAGGTTGACTTGCTTTTCTTCCAGAAATCACTAAAAGCAGGTCTTGGATTTGTCATGATTTTAGTTATGTAGAGAGAGTGATTAAGTCTTTATAAACTGTAAACTGTGTATGTTGAGTGTTGCTATCTCCCATCATTTCCTCTCTGAAGGACCTAACACTTCTCCTTCCCAGTCCTAAATGTCTTCATATTTGTCATCCCCATTTCTAGCAGGCTGCATGTGAACATGAGTGCCACAAAAACTATGCTGTGTTGGGTAGAGAAGCAAAGTTTCAGAGAGGTCATTTGGTAGGAGATGACACTTGGGATTTCCCTACAGGCTGAGCTGGACCTGCATTGAGGTTGCAGCTGTACTGTGGCATCAGTCTGGACTGCAGCTGGAGAGCCCAGCTCTTCCCTGAGCCACGTTCCTTTTGCCTGTCTCTGTAACTGGTATGTGATTGACTTTCACATGCTGACACAAAGCATTGTTACCTATCAAATCTACCTTTGCTATGGAGCTCAGTATTGGCTGGTGAACCAGAAGAACTTGTAGTTCCAGTACAAGTGGTTTGATGCTGCTGGTATGCTTTTCTTGTGGTTTTATGTTCCCCCCTGCCCTCCCCCCACACTGGGGGGTGGAGATTGTTTGTTTCTTTTAGTGGCATATTATGATAATAGAATCAAGAGATAAGATTTAATCAAGGTACATAATATAAATACATAATAAAGCCGTAGAACATGTAAATAAGATCCTATTGGTACTCTGCTTTCTTGAATTGTATTTCATGGAGTGTTTTCATATGAAGTAAGTGCAATGCTCTTGTTCTTGGTAGAACTTCTGAAGGCAAGATTTTAAATTCCTGTTTTGTCAGGGTAAGGTTATGTTTCACGTTCAATAACAAAAGTGAAATAAGATTGTTATCTGCTGAATGACGAATGAGATTGCATTCACCCATTTTCTTTATGTGTTATCAGTGTATGATTTTGCTTAAATGCACTGAAATGAGATATATCAATTATAACTCTAATTTATCACTGCTAGCAGCCATACTGCAAATTTCAGAGCCCTCATAGAGACTGTTTTTCTACAGTCAGCTACCAGCTTGGAGTGTTGGGCTGAAAAATGAGGGGAAGGGTGAAAGGGAGAACAATAAAGCCAATCCAACCAAAGACTTAGTACCAAGAGCTCTAGATTGTGTCCTGTTCCTCCTAAATTCCATGTGAAGCTCTTGTCTTGAACAAGCATGTTCCCTGTCCCTTATGACAGAAAGGGATGTGGAAACAATTACTCAACATGAGTCATAAAAGAGATAAACCCTGAAAGATAGACAAAAAACTGTTTATCCTGTGCTGAGCCACATTAGCCCAAGGCTGTGAAGTCTTGTTTCCATGTCATGCCCTGGTTCTGAACTGTTTGTCTGAAGCCCTTTTGCAGACAGCTGCTGAAAGTAAAAGGTCACAGTGCAGCAGCTTTGAAGAACCTGCTTCAGCCATATAAAAGTCACCGAAAGTAATGGGAATCCAGTCTCTCTGATTTGTTGGGAGAATTAACCTTCCTGGTGTAGTATCATCAGTAGGAAGAGATTGTGACAAGCTGATGCCGTGACATATTTGCCTCTAATTTAGTGGATTAAGGGACTATATTATGAAAGATTGTTTCTCCTCCACTGCTATAAATCTAGTGATCTTAGACTGGATGATTTTTTTTTTTTTAACAATTAGTTAGCTTTGTTCTCACTGTGGAAAATTAAGAAAAATTGCTAATCATTAAGGACATGTCAGCCTGTTCTGAAAATTGGAAAGATGTGTTGTTTTTTTTGTCCAAGGCTGAAAACATACCAGAAGAGTGATTCTTTTTACTGCTTTCTCTGTGGCATCCTACCTTTAATTTGAAAGTATGACTAAGTCATTGTGGATTAGGCTTCCCACTCTTGACAGTTATTTGGAGAACCTTTTTTTTTATGATGGTAAAGAAAATGTACTGAGAGTCTCCTTTGTAATGTGTCAGTACCTAAGCAACCTACTTGCTGTGTGTTTTCTGCTCTGCCCTTGTACATTCTGCAATCACCAGGCTGGTAAAACAACCTTTTTTCTTTCTGGGAAAAAAAAAAAGAAAAGAAAAAGGAAAAAAATAAAAAAGAAAAAAAAGTTACTGTGCCTAAACTAAAGGATTGGATTAATTATACCCAAGGGTCCAAAATGTTAGTTAGCTGGCAACATGCCTCATTTCTTGATGTGAAAAGATCTCCTTGCCAAAGGGAAGTACCTAAAGTATTCTGTCATTTGATAGTCTATCTTCATTTTCAACCACCTAGTACCATAGCACATGAGTAATCAAGAGAGAACTTGGTTCTAGGAGATGTCAGAATATTTAGGTTTTGAAATGCGTCGTCCCACTGGCAGTGAAGGGAGCCTAGGGTTAGATTTCTGAAGCTGGAGAACAGAAGAATAATTTCTGTGATGCTGGGAAGATCTTTTCATCTAAACCCCAGGCAATTAGAGAGCTTTAGGTTAAATAACAGATTTCTCTTCTTCCATATGGTGTTTGTTTGCAGAACTCTTGCAGTCTGTTGTTAGACACTGATATAACTGTGCTATGGCTTTGTTGGGCATGTTATGGACCCTGCAGAAGCTTTTATCTCTACTGTTTACCAAAGGCCCTTTGGGCTTGCTAAGAATTACTACTCACAGTAAAGTTTTTATTTCTAGAGGCTATAATTTTCTGTTCTATTTTTTTAGTTTTATCTGTGAAGAAATTCTAGAAATGAGATCTGATTATATGTATTTATGCGGTGCTGTTGCATATGTTTGTCAGAGTGTGTATTCATCATTTGCCCAGAATCACTCTATTGCCTGGAACTTATGATGAGCTCCAGGAAGTGAGCCTGACATCTGTCTTTTTCTACTGATACACCTCCACAAAAAAAATCAGCTATTACAATTAATAACTCTGCTAAGGAAAAGAGTAATGCTGATCATAAGCAGAACTATATTTTGGACCTATTAAGAAGGATGTTGCTAAACATAAAAATGAAGCTGTGCTCAAATGTGATTTTGTTTTATGAGAACGGTGGAACAAACATGCAAGAAGATCAAAAGGCTGGAAGAGGTTGAATTTGTAGTTGTGAAATAGTAAGAGATATAACGTGTAGTCTTGCTTCCACCCAAACAAAGATTTGTGCATGAAGTTTCCTTTTGACAAGTCCTTTGTCCATGATTTTACTGAATTCTTAATTGTGGTCCAAAGAGCTTCTGTAAATATTTACTATAAAATGAGTGCTTGCTTAATTGCCATATGCATTAAGCATTAGTATATGTTTGGTAAATGACACAATAGGTCAGTCAAGATGGGCATTGCTGTAATGAGGAAATGTGAGGCTTTTGCATCAATGTTTCAGTACTGCAAAATTCGGATTTTATTTTTTGTGATATGTGTTGATAAAGGAAACAATATGAAATTGCACTGACTATTTTAAAGTATTTTCATCCTTTGGAAGTATTCTGTAAAGAGATACTAAAATTTCATCCTTCTCCACTTAAATACTGTGGCAAAGCTAAATTCCCTTATTTTTGTACCTGTAGATGTTTAGGAGATGTTCAGAATGACACTATAGTTATTTCACAAGACTATTATTATATTATTATGTTTTTGTCTTTGACAATATAGTTTTTGCAAGAGAATACTATTCCACTGCCCAAATGGATGATAATAAACCTGTTCAGGTCACCAGAGATGCAACACTATTGGAGAGGGTTCTAGGTCCTCTGTTACCTGTTGAGGTCAGATTAAATAAGAATTTACCTTTTAAAAATTGATTATAATTTCTATTTATTTTTCACAAAATTTCAGTTAAATCCAGTGAAATTAATTAGCCCTAAAATATTTTGTAAATATTCTTTTTGCAAAGACTATCTTTTTTTTTTTTTTTTTAACTTCTAAAATGCCATTTCATTTCTTAATAATGAGCTTGCTAAGTAAAAGGCTTCCTACTTTCATTTCTAACACTGATATTTCTGGTTATGGAAAATAGCTGTTTATATTTGCCAAAAATAGAAATTAACTAATTCTAGTACTTTATTTTTGCTGTAAACATGAATTAATAAGTGCTACCAGTTTTTTATTTTATAAAATTGGAAAACCAAACAGCTTTATAAATGCAATCATACATCAACAAACACTTGTCAAAATGTCAGTGTCTCTCCTCGTAAAACATAGCTTGACATAAATCACTTTACAGGTAGTAATTAATTTTGTTTGAAAAGTAAAACCAGAATAGTAATTTTGAACTATTTAATCTTCTGTTCCATTCTAGGAGGAGGTATCTTGCTAGATTTGGTGACATAAGGGTCAAAAGATAAACTGTAACCAATACCTCTGTTTATTTTTTTGACAATGTTAAATTAGCAACCCCTCAGACCTCTTGCAGAGAAGTACAACCTGTGTAATTGAACATGTCACTGGGGAGTATGCTTGGTTAAGCTGATTCCTATTATGTTGACTTGTCAGGGACCAATAATTAAAGTTGAAGAGGGATGCTCATTAGTGTCTACAGAATGATTCAAAGAGCAGAAAGGAAGAGTCCTTCAGGCACACCTGCTAAAACTGACACTGCCTGGTGGGATGTAGTCAACCGACCAGCTTGTTTATCTGATGAGTTAGTGGTACAGCTCTAACCAAGAGTAAATAAATTAAGAGATGAATATAGATGCTCTTTGAATCAAGCTACAAAACTATATTTGATGTCTACCCTTTAAGATGTTTGCATTATACTCTGTATCTACAGAATTTTGTTTTTAGTATTTATTGGATAAGATGTACAGCAGTATCTATTCAAATGGCTTTTTCCTCAATCCTTGAGTAATCATTTCAATCATTTTAGCTGAAAACATCATAATATTGATAATCTCTCTGTTTTTTGAACTCTCAAGGGCCTACTTGGATAACTTCTAGGAGTTATAGTGGTTTTTGGTGATAAATGCCCTTATCAGCATTCATTTTTCACACTTGCCCTTTTAACAATGACTAGTTTAAGGGGGGGGGTGGTGTTTTGGTTTCATTTAATTCCCACTACTTATGCTACTGATTGTAAAACTAATTCCAGTGAAAAACCATAGAGGAAAACGCTCTGAATGAGGCAGCTTGAATGGATAGTGCTATCAGAGCAAGGAAACAGTATTTGCATAGTAACGCTGTGTTTTACCTAGAATTAATAACCTCAAATTTATATTGAATTGAGAGCTTCTGGGGGCTTAAATTGAGATAGTCCTGTAGATTCTTCCATATTTTGCATAACATGAGAAGCTCCAGTTTTCTCTGACACTTACAGTAACAAAATAAACCCACACAATTTAGAAACTAGAAATAAATGTAGACAAAAGCAATTTAACTATGACAAACCCTGTGAAAATGGTTATGAAAGTGCAATGTGTAACGGAAAACTGAGGATGTGGCAAGTTTCTTGATGAATAGTTTTGTTTTGTTCTTTCAAGTTATCTTTAAATGGTTTTTATCACACATTTTAACATATGTTATTTTGATAAATTCAACTGTTAAGCTAGAAAACCCTCTGCTGGGTGAGCCCTTCTATTTTCCCCTGTATTTTCCCACTGGATTAAGACAATGCTTCCGTGCTCTAGAATTATCCTCTTCACTGTAGCCATCTCTAAAATCTTCATTCTCTGACATTTCAGTAGGGTCAGTTAACAGAGAATGGACTCCTAGAGAGTTGAGCAATATCCATGTGAAAACCTTCAGTCATTAAAACTATTGATGGGGACCCCCAGATCTCCTTTACAGTGGCTCCCAGAATAGCCTCAGAAAAACAGTAGTAACAGCCTCCTCTCTCATGGAAAGCTGTTACACATCACAGACTTTGCGGGATGACAGAAAACCAGTGAAAAAATCAGATATTTTTATCAAAAAGTATCCAGTCTTTTTGTTACCTAGAGGTCTATTGAAGTTTGGAGAACTCTGCTCCTGCAGAGTTGATATTTTCTGAGGTCACTTTGGCTTAAGGCTGTGTGGACAATACAGTTTTCTTACCTCTGGGAACAGGCCTGCTGGAAGGAGCAAAACTTGCATTCTGCCTTTTTGTATGTTCCTCATCATCTCTCACTGCTTTTAATTGGAGTACTGTTAAGTCAATTGTTTAAAATCACGTAATCAGCATGATCTGTATTAATAGAACACTTTTGTAGCCCAATGCCACTTGTCAGTAATCTAACAGTGAGTTTTTCATCAAAAACACAGAAGTTGTGACTTCGAATAAAAATTGATATGAACAATCAAGTAATCCATTTTCAAAGGTTGCTTAAAAGGATCAGACTTCTAAACATAAATTTCTACACTTATTTCAGACTCAGGTCCCCAGACTAGAAAGAGGCCTGTGACTTTTGGACCACTTTTGTTCGGACTGAGCATTTTGTTAATAATAATACAATCTGTCTTGTGAAAGAAATCAGTACTTCTGGGTTACTCACTTGGCAGCTGAGTGTAGTGAGCTGTGCCCATTGTCAACACAAGAATAAAACAGTCCTGTGTCAACACAAAAAAAAGTCTTTCTTTGCAAAGGCTTCATGGTGGTTTACTTGCAGAACTGTATTCTGCATTAAGCACGTAAGCCGGAGTGCCCATGTAAGAATAAAGACATTCCTCAAGTAGTGTTTTTTAAATTGCCCTGCTGAAGCATATGATAATGAAAAGCTTGTAGGTAATCCTTAACCTCAAATGCTGTAAAACTCCTAAAATTGATTAAATTTGCCATGGGTAGGTACAGAGCTAGCAGTGCACTGTTGTAAAGTGTAGGGAATAACTATAAAACCTGGGAAATGTGGCCAAGGGGGAAGGAACAGATATCTTGCAGGATACAGGTATCGGAGACGGGCAACTAGCACTTTTTCCATGATGCAGACATCTAGCAGCAGCTTTGCCAAATCCTGCTAATAGCATAAAAATCTGTAGTAGAAAATTGAAAAAAGGTACTATGAATTTTTCTTAAAGCTCTGTGAACAATAAACATAAAAGGTTTCTCCCCATTCTTATTTTCTCACTGAGATGGTACCATATCTATTCAGAGAGCTTTCCAAGTCACAACAAAACCATAGCTGTTTAAAAAAAAATACTACATGAAAAAACCTTTGAGGATTCACTTTTTTTTTTTTTTTTTTTCCCCTGGAATAAGTCCTAAATATTTACCTTTACTTATATATTGTGAAAAATAGCTCTCTGGATAACTTTTGGACATTTACCTGGACTGTGGAAGTCACAAGGTGGGGCAAGAACAAGGATTCAAACAGTCCATCAGCTGTGACTGAGGACACCTCCTGCCATACTGAGCTCTTCTGGATCTCTGGTGTGGAACCTGCATCTTGACCCCAATGAGCATAGCCCTCAAATGCTACATTTTCATGGGAAGTTTTAATTCCTGTGCATTGGTATTTTGAGATTATGAACTTTGGAAAATTTCAGTCTTCCTCAGTTTGTAGAGGTCCATCGGAGGGTAGAGACAGTAAGAAAGGGAACCCAGAGACGGATTGTAACTTCCCATTCAGTGAAACCAAGAAAGTCCAAGCTTCTTCCCTTTTCACCCAGTGAAGTGACCCAGTGTAGTCTGGGGACAGTCACCTTTCTGCAGTGTCACAGGTGGCTTAATCCCCACAGAAACAACAAAGTACAAGCTGTCATCTTTATCTGCTTCTGTCTAAGTGCAGTCAGAATTGCAGTGGCTTCCAGAAGGTGCAATTCAGTTTAACAGCTTGTTACAGTGCAATACATCATAAGGCACTGTACTTTGTCAGAGGAGGTTTCATTCTAATTTAAGGCTTTGCAACATAAGAAAATATGTGATCAGCACAAAGGTGTTCAATTCTGGTCTTTGAAAGGAAAAGGATTTTTCCTCTCAAAAAACATTTTCAGTGTTATATATTAGGGGATTAGTTGGGAAGCACTCAGAGAAGGAAACTTGAGTTGGTCAGAATGATGAATGAGACAGTATTCTTTGGCACATGTGTTTTGAGTAGATAAGATGGGGAGTGTGTGACATTGTTCTTACAAAGCAAAAGACATTGGTAAGTATCTGAATGAGTTTTAAATAATATAAATATAAATGAAGAGAAAGGATTGAAATTTAAAACATGGAGATATTATGGTGGAAGAGCTGAAAGCAGCTGAGCCGTACCTCAGTACTGGTGGCAAGATATAGAGTCCTACCAGTTTACTTCCAGCAAAGGACTCAGTGACAGGGAGAAGAGGGCACTGCCAGCAGTGATGGGCTGGTAGGCAGGGGCTGAAACAGCCCCATTGAAGTTAATTGAATTAAATTGATTTGAAGGAGGTGATGAATTCACTTACACTGAACAGAAGCAAAGGCCTAAAAAAGGAAAATATAAGAGAAAAAAAAATGCATATGAGATGCATTCAGACTAGATGAGCATAAGTAAGAGGCAAATTTTTCAGGATGAGATGAGTGAATCTGAGTTGCAGCTGAATGAGTTTTTCATTCATTAGCCTGTTCTGTCCTACTGCATTCCTAGTGCACAAGGCAATCATAATGGAAGGGATTAAAGTCACTGACCTTAATTTGCCTTAAGTCTGACAAAAAGTCCTGAACATCTTTTCCTAAGGAAAATTTTACTTGCCTGAAAAATACCCTGGTTATTGGGGGTGGGGATGATGATAATTTGTGAACAACTGCTTTTAAATATTTGCCTTGTCTGCCTTGTCTACAGAGAAGCAGCACTAGCTTTTGCAGTTGCCTTGTTTATCAGCACTGTCTCACAGTCTTTGCCCTGGAGACTGTGACAAGCCTGTGTAGAGATAGTATCCTTGTTCTTTTCTCTACTGCTCAGTCCATTTAAAGATAATAGGCCATGCCCAGCATGACCAATGAAAAAGGGAAATGGCATTTATCTTGTTGGCATCCTCTGATAGCTTAGGACCATACTCTGCTTGATCTGTGGACTCAACTCCATGAACAGTCTATAGGGAGTAAAACATTCAACACCACCTTTGAAACGCAAAGATCTATTGTCATTTGTTCTCTGTGGCCTCAGCTTTTCTCTAAAAACTGTTTCCACTTGTCTTACTTAACAGTGTAAAAATAATCCAGCTTTCTCTGCAGCCCTTTTAGAGGACAAAATTACTGTAATGGAAATAAATGGAAATGCAATTAGCCATCTCTACAATACATCTTCATATGTTTGATCACAAATAGCTTGAAATCCAAATCCAGACCTGGCTCTGTTCCATTGCATCATGTTTTGTTAGCTAGAGAATTACAAACATTTCTAATAAATAAATTTTAAAAATAAATAAAAATGAAGGGACAAGCAGGAAAGAGACACATAATTATTCAGTGAAGCAGGTGTCTTACAGAGAAGAACAGACGTTTGGAAAATTATCTGCTTTCCTTAACAACAAGGAACCTGAGAGTTGAATTGATTAATGGCATTAAATATCATCACAGGGAAAAATTACTGAGTACTAATAGCCACCACTCTCCCCTGCTTGTTCTGAAAGTAAAGCAAAAAGCCAGTAGTGTTGAAAGTCAAAATTAAATGCATTCAAATGAGAAGTATGAGATATGTTTTGGTAGTGATGACTGGTGGCAATCGAAAAAAGTACTGCTAGAATGGGAAGGTGGGTGTCCATTTTTTGATACATGAGATGAAGATTGAATGCCTTTCTGCAAGAGTTCTGACAAATACAAGGTATCGGACTTGCTACAGAGATCATTATGTGAAATGTAATCCCTCACTTTATACAGAAATCTAATCTAAACGATCTGATATTTTCAGGGTTTTAACTTCGTGGAGTTAAGCCTACTTTATTCTTAGCGCTGGTAGTGTGGATGTCAGAATCAGAGCAAATTAGATTTATGCTCACCTGCAACAGAGCTGGATCTGCCCCTTAGAGTTCAGATTACTATGAATACAGTACACATTATACTTGCAGGAAATAAACCTTAGAAGTCGTATGTGTATAAACAAAAGATTCTAATTGAAACCATAATTGAGTCCAAGATAATAAACAGAAGATGTGTTGTCTTGGGTTTGCATAAAATTAGTTATAAGGTAAGAGCAATAATTAATTCATTCTACTATGTCACTGGTAAAGAAGGATCTATTACTTCATATTTTTAAACAGTGACTTTGGATCAGAAATAGGCAAACTACATCCTAATGGAAAAGAAATCTGACATTGAGTACAGTTAACACTTTTTTAGAAATCTCAAAAAAACCCCAAATCTGGTGGTGATGAGCATGCTCTAGGTGCTGTAGAACCCTAAAAGAAAGCTGTGTCCTGCCCATTTAGTATCTGATTTACTTCAGTTTTATTGCCCATTGCTGGCACTATATCAAACATTTCCTTAGTAGGCCCCAGCACTTATATGAAGCTGTGCCAGATTATTCTGTATGTAATCCAGAAAGCCTTTTTCTGCTGCGGGGAAATCACTGAGTTAAGGGAATGATTATTCCATTGTGTTCTGTTGTTAGTTTTTTCTTCAACAGACTTGAATTACCCTATCTTAGCTTTATTAGTATTGTTGTCTGTTGTACTTTATAATCAGAGCAGCGCAGAAAACAGTTCATTCAGCCCACGGGAAAATTTCAAGCCCAACATGTAAATAGATACAGTTGATAAGAAAGGAAACAGAGAGAAGTGTACTGAGGAAGGATGGGGGAAATGGTGGAACAAGAATAAGGGGAATAGGCGAAAACCGTGGAGTCAGAAAGGAGAGTAAAAAGCTAAGAGGCTTTAGCAGGAAGGAACTGAATAGTTATGACACATTCAGACTACATCCTGGAGGGCCCAACTGGGATCTGCCAAGAGAGGAAGAAAAGAATGGAGCAGCAAAGTGAGCAACCAAATACATTAAATATAAAAACTCATACTTAAACAAAAGATAACTTGAAAGTAAGTTAATACAGGTCATGTTTATACTGCACATTGCAATAGATTTATTTTGGAGATTTGTTTGGAATATATACCAAGATGGGTTTTCTTCTCTCTCTCTGTGGATGTTGAGGTTTTTTACATTTGTCTGGTTTTTGCACTGAGTAATCAAATTAGTCTTTCAGTCAATAACTACACCTTTCACTGGGCTTGCCTACCTTTCAATATGTCATCATTTGAGAAACACAGCTCATGAAAACATATTCCTCAGACTGCCCAAGTGGGAACTGCGATAATGAGTAATGACACAGTTAGTCCTCTTCTGTGAATGAACTGCATGACCTTTTCCTCTGTGAGGTCCTATCAACTTCTTCGAGAACCAAACTTCTCCAAACTTCCTCCAGCAACTTATGCTGGAGTAACTGAGTCTATAACTGAAAAAAAAAAAAAAAAGGTTTTTATTTTCATATTAATATATCAGTTATGATAGAAAATAATGCAAAAGAAAAATTCACCAGTTTTACTGAGTACAGTGGTGTTGGGTGACATATTAACTGCGCTGAACTGAAGTTGAGGAAGTTTCTTTATGTGCAAAGGATCAAAAATCCCAACTGTAGACTGTATTGGTGAACTGGGCTACACATCTAGGTCTAGTTTGTTTATATACTTATGTTTGTAACAAACATCTAAAAATTTTTAAATTGTAATTTAGGGGTGGTATTTCTAAAACCTGATAGAGAAGGACAGCAAAAAAAGCATCATGTGTTTTTCCTGCAGTGTGATAGCATTAAGTTAGAGGTCTTGAAGAATCAGAACTGTCCCTAGTTACAGAAGCAGCACAAATCTCACCTTGATTCTGACTTGGCTCTATTAAAGAAGTGATTTTCAGATCAGGTAGAAAAGCTGCTGTCATTTACAAGCCTAAATGCCAGATTCTCCTTGACCATCTCACTGCCTCAAGGAAACTTTCAAGTAAAAGCATTGCAGAAAACAGCTTTTGGGCCAGTAAATAAGCTGACCTTCAAGTTTCACTGGATAGTGATAAACTCTATAGCCCTGAAATAATAACTGTGCTCTTCATCTGCTACGTTAGTGTACTCGAAAAACTGTACATTTCCAGGTGGTATGCAGTGGAGGTATTACAAGCCTAATTTTAGGATTAAGAGCTCCACCCTCTTTCAGTCTCCACTTGAATGTCACCTCAGGGAATTGCAAGTCTCATTTTCTTGTACTCATTTTGCTTTTAACATTTTCAAATAAAATGAAGATTATTTTCTTCTGCACTGGAGAGCATAAAAGCATTACAATAAGGAATTGGCAAAGGCCATGAGCTTTGCCTCAGTTTGCAGAAGTACCCCAAAGTTGAGATGGTTAGCTAAGCTACCCAAACCTCCCTTGAACCTGCGGGATGTGCTAGAAATAACTGCAAGAACAAGCTTTCTTGCAAGGAAAAGTATCGGAGCTGCTTCTGACCACAATTAAAACTAGAAATTAGAGAGAAAGACACAGATAATAGGAACAACCCTTGAAAATAACTGTTTCTTTTTGAACCTCCACTGAAAAATCCATTTTAGGTTTAATTCCAGTTTTGGTTGAAATATAAGTTGACTTTTGTTTATCCAAAAGACTTTGACTATCATAGGCTATAACTGAATTAAATTCCGGGTCAAATTACATGGTGCCATTTACTCTCCATGTGTTTTTGATGGATTTTACTTAGTAAAGCACTGTATGTCCTTTTTCTAGCTTTAACTAATCCTCACAACATTGCTGTGAGGCTGATAAGTAGTATCCCCATTTTACAATCAGAGATAGAAAGGTTATGGGACCTGCCAATGTATACAGAATATAATCAGTATCAGGACTGGCAGTAGTACTTCAGAGTTCCTAGTTACTAATCCTATCTTGGAAAATATATAGGATATTTTGCATTTTGTTTCAATAAAAGTTTTCCCTCTGTGTAAATCTCCTCTGTTTCTATTCAGGGATTGCATAAGACAGACTTGGAGGTTTTTCTTTATTATAAGCTGTGCATAAGCATAAATCAACAATCAACTGAAGACTTAAAAAACAAAACGAAACCAAAACTTATTTCCAAAGAAGTATCAAACTCATGGGAAATTTGGTTCAAACTAAAACAACCCTGAGTTTAAATACGCTGATGAATTGCTACATGTTGTTCATCTTACCACCAGTTGATTCTTTTGGGTTTTAATGCCTTGCTATGCCCCTTTGTAAGTAGCCTTGCCTAAAGAACACTGAAAAATTAACATTTTTCCCTAAATAGCATGCATAACTTAGGGTATCACACACAACTAGGTGAAATGAACCATGTTGCCAGGTAAGTAGTGACCTGTTGCAGTGAATTCTCTGAGAAAGTACTACACTCCTGTACATGAAGTTGGTCTAAAAAAAGCCACAATCTGCTCCTGCTTTTCCTAGCAGATGCTATAAGTGAGCCTAGTGATTATTTAACTTGTGGTGGAACTACCCACTTGCTCTCTTAGTGTTTTCCATGACACTGAAGCTGCTGAGTTCTCATGGTAAAAACTAGGTGGGTGTTCAGGTGCTGAAAGGATTTTTCAGCTCTGTGGCCTTTTGCTTTATTTTCCAGAAACTCAGGATAATTTTTGCTTTATGAAGCAATTGTTTAAATACAATTTATTACCACTGGCTTTTGTGGCAAGTCTAATTTTAGGCCTTGACCACTTAACTACCCTCTTAATGGCTTTCCTTTTAATAGAACATAGAAACAGCATGGGCTTTATTTTCTGCATCATCAAAGCACTGCACCTTCCGACAGAAACAGTGTCTAGTCTGCAGTAGGCCAAATGCATCCCCCTGATAGTCCATCTGCTGAATTTCACAGCCAGGAGGAATTTCATCACCTATAGATAAACAGTGTTTTACAAAAAGAAACATTTTCTTTTTTTTCTTAATGCTTGCCTGATCAATATGCCTTTGAGGCAAACGAAAAAAATTGCTATTACCTTAATAGAGCCTGTGTAAAGTGCTAAACAAGTATATACTGAGGTTGATTATGTGGTAAAAAAAAAAAAATTTAAAATCACTGCTCTTTAACCACCTTGGGTGAAGTCAAAATATCGTAAATTAGGGAAAACTAGATAATACTGTCAGGTTTACAGTTGGGGTCCAGGAGTTGCATTTTATTTAATAATTTATGCCTATTTTAAAAATCAAAAATAAGGATTAGTTAACACTCACAAATAAATAGTGCATTTAAAATTAACCTGACAGGGCATTTTTTTATCACACTGACTGATGTGTACAGTCCATTCTTTTAAAAATTCAAGGAAGCTTATTTGAATTGTAAATGGGCAACACATTCATACTGAAGTCTTATTGTGTGATAGTGTGACAAATTACAAATGGAATATTGGCCAGGCTTCCATTTCTTGCATTTTTTTCCTAGTTTTTGCCGCTATTATCATTAATCTGTTTTACAGAATCTCTATAGTGGATGGTTCTGGACATGGAAAGTACATTAAGTTTCATTGTTGGCTGTAGCAGGACTCTGTGTGGCTTCGGTGACCTGTGACTTCTCCTATTGGTTGTAATTCAGTACAGTTGCTACTAGGTTTGCCTCCTGCTGTGTGTGGACTTAAGAGATTCTGGCATACTTTATGCCTGACATCTCATGTCATAAGTATTGGATTACAGAGCTTTTGCTAAATTGTGTTAAGAATATCTTTAGAAATGGTGCTGGAATGTAGCCCTTTAAAAAAACTAAATGTATACAAGTAAATCTTTAGGAATCTGTTTTTGGAAATGAAGTGAATTCTCTCTTTTTAAGTCTTGAGTGAAGGTGTAAGAATGTTGGAGATGATTAAATGCAGTGATGTCATGTAGTACAAGGCACTGTTTAATTCCTTTGCAATTAAAGATTTAATGTTTTATCCAATAGGAAAGAAATGGGGAGTTACTCCAGTGTATCTTTGTTCCCTGCAGCCCCAGGCCGAGCGCTGGGGGTGTTCCTCCCTGGGGCTGATTGTGCTGGAGCAAAGGTCAGACAAACAAGGAATGGTGCTCAGGATGCAATTTAAGGAGGGACTTGGAGGGTACATTATGGTGTAGTGAGAGAAAAAGAAAAGAAAAGAAAAGAAAAGAAAAGAAAAGAAAAGAAAAGAAAAGAAAAGAAAAGAAAAGAAAAGAAAAGAAAAGAAAAGAAAAGAAAAGAGAATATTAAAAGAGACCAAAGCAATTACTGGCAGCAGCCCTTTCTGCTGCCACTCACCACCTGCCTTTCGTATTAGTTCATTTTGCTTCTACCCTGTTAAGGGTGATCTCCTACTATCAGACATTTCCTACCAGAGCTTAAGTTTACAAATTTATGCCAACTCACTGCAGTTTTGCAATATGCTCCATGAAACATGAAGGAAATAAGCTTCTGGGTATTTCTGGCTTGAATTTCTTTTGTTGTATGTGCTTCTAATGGTATCTCTGATTTCTTTGCGTTTGTCTTGCACTTTGCAAGCTGTTCAAACCCCATAGTCTCTGACTTTATTTATGTATTCACTGAGGCTTCTGGTTTTGGAACTGGTGAAGTAGGAAACTCAGGCCACAGTTTTACATATAAGTAAAGATGCAGAGGGTTTTTTTTGTCATTTTGCATAAAGTTGTGTTCACTTTTGCCACCTAATAAAGCAAAAGACATAGGTTTGAACTGCTCCTTCAGTGACGGGTACCTAACCAGTGCAGCTGGTCTGGATTTTTCTTGTAGTGAGGGAAAGAATGGTGATGGGTGGTGCTCTAGGAAGGATATTCACCTGGTGTCTGAATTGAGCTCTGAACTTGCTTCTCATTCGTCTGTGACCAAAGTACCTGGAAAGGGTGTATCAATGAATCCCTAGAATTAGGTGGGGTAAATGCAGATCAAAATACAAACATGGAGTGCATACATGCTTAGTACTGAACTGTTGTTTAATAAATAGTATTTCATGTTCAGGTGCCAGGTACACTGGTCTGTAAGACTAACAGTGGGAACAGAAGAACAGAAAGAGTTTTGTGGCTTTTTCTGTCTTCAAACAGTTGTGTGATTCTGAGTCATTTAATTTATCTGTGCATCACTTTATCCAGCTAGAAGTTGAATGTTTTCCTTGCAGTTCTCCCAGAGTTTTCATTCTAGCATGACAGCATCAAAGTAATAAAAAATAGTTTTTTATATCCTTGCAAATGAAAATTGCAGAGCCTTGGAGGCCTGTTAATTTATAAAAGCTGAGGATCTGGCCTAGAACAGCCCAGTGTAGTTTAATTTGCAGACAGTCAGTGTTAAGTATCCTTTGACTAGGCTGTCTGTTGAAATTTCTGCATATCTACTTGTCACTCTTCCAAGATTTCTACTATTATGGTTTTTTCCTACCAGTCTTATTGTACAAAGGCAAGGAAGTATCTAATAGATTAAGGTGAAGTCTAGTAACATGGTTCAGTGGACTAATACCTTAATCTGTGAGACCCTAAGATCAAGTGGACTCAATTTCAAGCCCTGCCACTATTAATTTAATCATTAGTAATGTTGCAGGTATTGAGAGCCTGGAGTCTGCAGGTGTTTGCTGTTGGGGAAACAAGCAGCACCTTCGCCCTCCTGTAATGCAGTCTTTAATGCAAAAAGACGTCTTCCTGATTGAAGGCATGTCCTTTAGAAGGATCCTGCCACAGCAGATCATGATGTTGATCTTTTCTAGGGTTTCAGGAGTTGTAATTTCACAGCCAGTACAAGAATGTCTGGTGCAGGTCTTTAGGACAATTTTATGTATAAAATAATATTTCTAATACTGCATGGGAAACACTTGCATTTATGGCTTTTGCTAAAAGTTCACTTTAATAGATCTCATGGGTCACCTTTAATAAACTTATGTCAGAGTTGCTTCAAAATTAATTGACTGATCCGTTTCACAGATGCCAGATGGGCAAAAAGCAAGCTCCTAAAAGATGACAGAAAGCTGCACAGAAGGTTAGAACTGGCAACAACTTAAGAAACACTAGCATGGTTATAGGGTGCTCCTTCTGTGAATTCTGTTGAATTTTTGCTTGCTAGACCCCATTTTTACCTTCTTTGAATAACTTTTTGTCTGGTTAGTAGCAAAAATATGCAAACATGAGGGCTTGCATGTATCTTTTGAACATACATTTGAACACTAGTGCTTCAATGTGTTGCTTTTCTGTATGTCATGTCTCTGTTAATACATGCACACTCGTGTATTTTTGCATGTGAATAGCAAAATTCTGTGTGTACAGTAAGATAACTTCAGGAAGTCTATGTAATGGAAAACATTTGCTTTTGACAGACTTTTTTTTTTGTGTGTGTTGTTTCTGAGCCTTCTCAAGTAATTATTCAGCTAGTCACAATTCTTGTTCATGAGCAGATGCAATAATACTTACCTGTTTAATAATATACAATATTATATCCTTTGGGAAAAAGATATATTTGAAATACTTTGAAAAGAAATAAACCACAAGACTTGTAATTAAGTGTTGCTATTTTAAGTGAAATGGGTTTCAACCATCAGCAGCCTGTCCTTCTTCTCAGCCTTTAGGAGACTGCTACACATGATGAAAAGTTTAACTTGTCAAGTATATATTTAGATGTAGAAATCGGAAAATCAAGCTCCATGAGTGATAATTATCAGCACCTGGAAATAATTTGTACCAGAGAGTTAAACAAGTTTTCCCTCTCTACAGATTGGGAATTTTTAACCTCCCAGTCACTTGAATACTCCCCTCAGTTTACAGTGACATGACTTGTGGTTCATTCCCACTAGTAAACATGGCACTAAGCAATTAGATTGTCATTAGAAGATGAACATTAGCTTTGTAAAATAGTATTAAGAATAAGCTGAGAACAAGTGATCAGATGATGTGTGCAGCTCATAAGTAACGCCGTACACGCAGGAGACTGTTAAGGGCAATGGAATTCCCTTCCACTGGCTTTCAATAGCCTCTGGCTCAGGCCCAGCTTCTGGTTTTCCTTTAATTTTATGGCATTTGTTCTCCAGAACTACAGAAACTTTCTAATTGCATGAAAGTTCTTCCTTCTCCAAAGTGTAAAATAGTAGGATGTTGTACTGGAATCTCTACAAAGACAAGAATGAATTTATTCTTCTGACCTGTAGGAAGGCTGCCCCTGAAACAGGCTCTCTCCTCTGTTTCCTCCTTATCTGTGTGCAGATACCATCTAAGCAACTTCTCCTGTATTTTCAAGGCTGCATTGTTATTGTCTAGTTAAATACAATATTTCCCTGGAGTTTTAAAATTAATACAGGCAAGAGAAGGCACTCCTGGAATAAAGCCTGTGTATATATACCTTTTCTTGGTGAGGGCACAGACAAGAAATACCCTTCACAGGTGTTTGGTTTTGAAATTGCAGAGAAGAGTTATCATCTGTATTACTGGGGAAAGGAGCAGAAATGTAGTAAAAATTCATGTAAACAAAGTTCATGTAAGTTAAATACTTAGTAGATATTGTAGTAAGTATTGCTTCATTTTTGTAAATTTCTATGAAGTACAAGAAGTAACATGTTAATAATATTTTTAATTATTCAATATCCCTTTATATGCTGTTTATGAAGTTATTCTAATGTGGTCAACAGTGAGGTTCCACAACACAATAACAATTTTAGTTAAGACTTTTTTATTTTTATGGAAATAGATAGCAAACAAAACAGAGAAGGAAAGTACAGTCTATCTCTAGAAGAGTGCTTGTAAGTGCTTGGTTGAAAGTAAATGAATTAATCCAATATTTCATTCTCTGAGAGTAATGAGTTACACAGAGTAACTAAATCATGGACTTTTAATTGTTATTTTCTTTAGTCTATTATATGAACATTTCATATAATTATGTTTATTGGATGGTATAGGTTTAGCTTAATCTAGGAAGTATATAATGGAAATATAATTAGGCAAGAAAAATTGATATTAAGCTTGCATAATTTTCTGTTATCATACTAAATGCTTCTGCCATTAAACTTTACTGAAATTTTTTAAGTTTAGAATTTCATCAGTTTTAATGTGTCTCAGTTATTAAACATCTGCCAGATTAGGACCACATATATAGTTTTAGAATCAGAGACATAAACATCAGATGAACTACTCATTTGAATACAGTTATGCTAAATAACTGTATATGAATGCATATGCTAAAGTATTTGGATGAATTGGCATTATAGAAAGCTGGTAAATTCAGATACCTGAGTTTCAGAAGCGTTGAGTACTAGAGTCACGCAGTGGTGGATATGCACTGTATTTTACAGCTCTCATTAAATTGTTACTGGCAAGTAATTGGAAAAAGATGGTATGTAGAAATTAGTTTTCTTCACAAGATGTCTCTTTTCATGTGGTTCAGTCTGAATTAAGTTTAGGATTGTATGGCTTGGACATTTTCTGAAATATTTCTGTTGTTGATTGCCAAACACTTGCTTCTTTCTTGCTTTCTTGCTTTCTCTCTTACTTTTTTGCTTTCTTGTTTTTCTTTAAGAGAAAAAGGAACAGAGAGAAAAAAGGGGGATGGGAAGACATGAATGAGAGATTGAATTTGGGAGTGATCTTTCTCTTGTTACATGATGTGAAGCATGTGTGGGAAATGTTTTCATCTTCAGAAGTCATTTGCCCCATGCAGAGAATGCTTGAAATGAAAATAACTTCCCAAATTAAAATAGAATGTGTAGTTTTTTTATTTACAGACACGACTTAGTCACTCTTGTACACACAGACAGGATGTACTAGGGAATGAATTTTATTTGATGCTCAATTCTTGACAAATGTCACATTTATAAGATGCTATTTGGTAAACAATGCAGAATTACTTTATTTCATCAAAAACATTGAGGCTTTTATTCCTCTTTATGAATAGATACTTGCTCACTATATGTGGATTTTATTTCATGAACATTCACATTAAATTACACCTCCTCCACCTCTAGTGCCATGTTAAAATGTCTTAAGAAACTGACTGGGTGACCCTCCTCCTTCATGGAGTCACAAATATTGTCTTTTTCAATCAGTGCTAATAACTCCATCTTGAATTTGCCTTTTACTCTCATTTTAACTAAAGTTTTTTGCATCAGGTTGAATGTTTTCTTCTCTTACTATTATCTGTAAAATTTGAGAACCGAATAGTTCCAGCCAAAGCTTTTAACATCCGGTCGATGGGATCAGGAGCTTGGATGCCTCATGTACCACATCTCCAGGCTGGTTGTTCTGGCTGGGCTAGGTATTTCCTGCTAGAATCACTGAGATGTGTCATGGGACCAGTAGTCCTGCTATTTTTGGAAGCCATTTAATGCCTGTTGTAGTCCAGTGACAAATGATCTTCTTGGCCATTTTCAGTTGGCCCAACTTCTTTAATTAATCTTGCTGTAATGTCACTCTTCAACTTCTGCAATTGTTCTCTGGCTTTCCATGCTGAGGAAAGTTTGTGTTTGTGTGACAGTCTGGCTGCTGACATTCACTGTGTGCCATTTGCACTACTTTAAATGCACAGGATTCCTATCTTTGCCTGTCCAGGCTCTTGTTGACTTTGAAAGAAAAGGAAAAAAAAAAAAACACATTACTTTGATAAATACTGAGTGTAAAACATATTGTACATTGAAACAGAATGTTCCTAGGTTTACTGAGCAAACTTAGGTATCTAACTTTACATAGAGAATTCTCTCTGGTTTACAGTTATTGCATTTAAGATTTTTCTGACAACGCTTCATATTTTTTTGTAAAGCAAAGTTTAATGGGTAAAAAGTAAATGCAATAGTATATGGTTATTATCTTGTAACCCTATCAAATCTGGCTGAAGGCTCAGGTTTTCTGTACAGAGCAAGAAGATAACTTCAAAAGCTCAAATAGTTTGTAGTTTGGAGAAGCAGTCAACTGAGAGAACTTAAAGATCAAAGTGAGAATATCTGATTTTAATGATGCAGAACATATGCTTCACCAAAAACCTTTTGGATTAAAAAAACTAATGTAATCAAAGAGAGCTGAACTCTTTCTTTGGATCTAAGAGCTCTATGTTGAAGCACTCTGCACAATATCCTATAGTGTACTGCTACAGTAGTTGTGTTTGAGGAGTGGGTTAAAGGAAACTTGAGAGAAAACTGAAGCTGGTGCTCAGCAACTTTTGTTCTAAAGATCTAAAATGTTTTTGTTAAAGAGCCCTGAAGAGTGTTGAATCTGCAGATAGATATAAAAAGCATAAAAAGAAAGATTGCTCTCTGGGAACCTGATTAGCCTTATTCAAAACTGAGGATCCAGGAAGCTCCTCTGGAGACTTTTTTATTTACAGCGAATGAAAAAAAAAGCAAAACTAAAGAAAAAAAAAACCCCGGATAAACACAGACATAGCTGAAAGAGGGAAAAAATGCCCAAGGGTGTGGAAGTTTCCTTTCATTTCAGTTTAGTAAAGGGAGATAATATAGTCCCCGTGCCTGGACAGAGCAGCATTGATAAGATCAATTTCTTGAATTAAAAAAGTATATTAATTGAATGATAATTATAAAGAAAAAAAAATTACAAGGAAGATATGAACCATTCTATTTTGCAATAGCTTCTCAGAGTCTCTTCCAAAGTCCCTTCAAATCAATAAAAGTTTTTCCATTGATTGCAGTGAGTTTGGATGAGAAACTGTAGCAAAATACAAAATGTATTTGACAATAAATATCAACAACAACATATAGAGTGTGTTGGTTTTGTAAGTAACTGTATATACCTATGTGGAGTTTGATGATCCTTGTAAGTCTCAACTCAGGATGTTCTATGGTTCTATGAAGAATTGTAGGCATACACCATTATTTGGATTTCTTCTTTTTAACATACTCTGGAAGCACCAACTCAGTCACAGCAGCCACTTGCAGAAAAACACAACTCTTACTAAAATATGAAAGTGTACTTTTTTTCCCCTTGCCATCACTAGCATCTGTTTTACGGATAGCTCTCATTCCTTATTTGTTGTGACATTGCAGTTTTATTCTTTTTGTCCATGTGTTTGAATCTTTCTGACATGTTTCTTGGAAAGCCTTAGAGGGAGAAAGGGCTGTCCCCCCTTTCCTAAAGCTAATAAAGATAACTGTTTAGGTTGGTTTTTTCCTACTACCCTGTTGTTAAATTTTAATTTAGTCCAGTGCCAGAATAGTGTAAATGGCTAGAGCTCCACTGGCCTTGACAAAACTAGACAGAAGTATAAGATCCAGCTCTGAACCTCCATACTCATGTAAGTGGAAGCTGGGCCTGTTATGCCACCCCTAGTTTCTTTTTCTATGATACTAAACTTATTTTACAGCCACAGAAGCTCACTGACGCCAGTCAGGTAGAAAGCCAAAGTTAATAGAAATGTTCAGCTCATTTTTTTTTAATTGAAGCAGTTTTTGCTCTGTGATGTGACTTTCAAGGTTAAGCAGTAGCAAAATCACCTCAAGCTCCATTTTTCATTTACTGGATCATTCTGCATCTGATCTTTTGAGAAGTTTTTGCCTTGAATAAACACGCTTTGCAAACAGGCTAAAACAAGACAAAAAGATCCCTTTGATATTTATCAGCTGAGCATCCCTGCATATGTGACTGTGTTCATCATGAGATAGAGATGAACTGGTTTTCAGGCACAAGGTTCATTTCAGAGGGAGGCTGGGTTTGCAAACTGCTGTAGCAGAAAACCCTTGGGGTTACTCCTGTCCCTCTGCTCTTCATTGCTGGCTCTATTGTGACAGAGATGAACAGACAGCTGAGCGCAGACACACTACTGCAGGTTCAACCTTCTTCTATCTGCCATTCTCCTAGACTCTATGTGATAAGTTGTCAGGAAAGCAGTGTATTATACTCTATGGAATGCCATTGACTTTGGATGATATATTACTTATATGTGGCAGCCACTATTTGAGAGCAAAAGTCTGCTGTGAGAATTTGGTGAACCCTGTTCTAATCCTGGAAGAATTTTTAAACTTCAGGTCAGTGGGGCTCTTAATGTAACAGGGCAAGTCAGGACTCTGATGGTATTTGTGTTAAGAGAGATTATTTTGACCTGTATTCTGGACATCTGAAAAAAAATCAGTTGCAGGAATCCCATAGATCAATAATTTCAGATACGTTGTAACCTTCGTAGTGACAGATTTTCAGTGGCTGCTGCGTCAGGCTGACAAGATTTGTTCTTGTCACACAGAGAAGCTGAAGATATTGGCTTGTCTACCTTTGCCTTGTGAAGCCTTCTATGGTCATAGTGGAGTCTGTTCGAGTCTCAGTGACATTTACCACATCTTTGTAGTGACTTTTTGGTGATACATAAAAATACTTTACATGTAAGAGGCTGGATGGTCAGATTGCTACGAGTTTTCTGATGTCCTTTTCCCTTGGAATTAGAACTCAGGGTCTTCCTTTCCAAGATGCCCAACAGCTGTTTCTTCAGGTGCTCGCTGGCTGCTGACCAGTGTGTTTATCTAATACATCATTCTTAACTGAAAGCAAGTGTCAAGCTTCTGACAGATAGTATGGGATTCAAGGATAGATTTTTCAAAAGCAAAAATAAGAGCTGCGTGTTTGTGCCCTGAAGTAACACATTTTCTAAACTGTGAGTTAATTCAGCGCCCATAAAGTCTGATAGCATCTCAGGTGTCCATGTGCATAACTAGCAATGTTGCTCTTGCTCCTCTGGCCTGGGATGGCAGTGCCAGGTTGGCACCCTGGGCTGTGGGCAGGCTCATTGCTCCTTGGTGAAGCCTGTTATGCTGCGCTGCCTTTCTCAGGTCTTGATTCTCCAGCTTGTGTGTCTGCTTATGAGTGCACATGTGATTGCTTTTACTCCAATAGATCCTACTGAGTATTCATCATCCCCTTATTTAGCCACCTGCATACATTAAAATGAGATTTAGGTGTAGCAAAAGAAAAATAGCAAGATCTTACTTGATGAAAAGTAAAGAGGAAGTAATTGAATTTGTGAGACTTGTGTATTTGGGTGTTGGGTATTTCATCAGATAAGATAGTGAATCCAAAATAGGATTGTGAGAAGGAATCAATGCATTGTTGCACTAAAGCAGTATTTTTCCTGTTCATTAGTTACTTCATCTAATTTACAAAATATATAGACATTGGGGTAAATTTACTGCAATTGCCAATGAAACCACTCAAGGAGTCCCATAATAATGTAAGAGGCATAGTTCCTTACAAGAGTGAAATAGCAAAAGCCCAATTAATCAGTGGTTCTTTGCAGATTTTAGACCAGAACTGGCATGCTACCAAATGGCCCTCAGAAGAGGCCTAAAACAGCTCAGGAAATGATTTAATGGGCACCTGGTCACAGATGTGTTCCTGCCAGACATACTGTCTGCAGTGGTGCATCCCAAAATGGCCCTACAGGGTCTGAAATGCAAGAAACGTACACAAAAGATCTCTTCAGATTTGGGGAGGCAATAAAAGAAACAACAGAAACCCCAACTCCCCCCCCACAAAAAAATCTGCTAATTGGTCTTCCTAATGTCTTGGCTTTCCTGTTAGTCCTGCTGGCAAATACCCGTGTTCTTGCTGACATTTTGGTCAGTATTTAATAATTTCTCTGATCTTCTGTCAAATCAGGCTTTATTTTGTTTATCTTGATGTCCACTTAATTCTCATCATTGCAAAACGGCAGGAAGTAAAGTTTCTTCTCCTGGCTTGGGATAGTTGCAAGTGTTCACCAAAACCCATCAAACCTGCCAATGGTGGTTCAACCTCTGATATAAACTGCTAACAAGTTGCCTATTTTGCTCTGCCCTTTTTTTTGAGCCCTCATGCTTCTGCTGAACAATGATTTCATTGTCTTCTTCGTGCTGTTTGATGTGAAGTTGTTGCTCATAAATTTAGCACCAAGTTACTCACGTTGCCCAGGTGATGGAAACCTGCAGTTAGGAATGTTAGTGTTATTGATGTTTCTGGCCAGGTTCTCAGTTGGAATAGGAGTTGACAAAGTAGGTCTGATTTTCTTGCATAATTTCTTTCTGCCATAATTAGATCTGATTGTTCAGATCTTCGCACATAGTTTAGGAGTATATGTAAGGTCATTGGCATTTCAGAAGCTCTAGCTAATGTGAGTTGTAAGGAAAATGTTTAGAAATGTGAATTTTTTAATAATCTAAGTTAAGAATGTTTCCATTCAGGTCACTTTGAAGTTTCTGCTGTGATAGGACTTTAGTGAGGTTGATTTCACATTTCTGGTAGGAGCTTTTAGGTAATGAACTAGAAAAAACCCTCAAGAAATATGAGACATACTTTTAGATAATAGACTAAAAGGAGTGTTTCTTAAATGTTTAAAATGTAAGTAATCCTTATTTAAATCTACTAGAATTGCCATAATTCTGTCTTTACTGATAATTTTTAAAATACCTAAGTAAGAGTTAATTTACAGGCCTGATTATGACTTCATTACTGTTTATTTCTAACTCTTCAGCCCATTTCAGGTGTGGTATTTATTACATGCCTTTCTTTTAACACATTATTCCTTTTCCTAACCCATCTTCTTCATGACAAGAATAGATGCATGTGAGTCCTGCTTATCCCACCTCCATGTCAACAGTGCTTACAGAAAAGACTGCAGCTAGGGGAAGTGAGGAGCTGCCTTGCAGATGTTTGTCCTTGACAAATATTTAAATAGGATCTTTGAGTTTGATGGAAACAATTGCAGTTAAATTTTTTTGTGACACTTATGGAACACTTTAGGGTGAAATTTATATTGCCCGATAATAATGTTCTGATTTTAGTGGTAGAAGTCTAATTTCAGTGAATTAAATGGGTCCACTTGATGATAAACTGATGAGGGTAGGCTTCTATACAAGATGATTCCACTCTGGGACAGGTGGTGTGTCTGATTCTCTCCAGTACTTGTCAGACACCTACAGTCTACAGTAGGTGGAGATGTAAAACGAAGCAATGCAAAAAGCAGAAGTGTGCTATGCTTTATCATAAATATTTGTGATTTATTCTGGTTTTGTACATTCTTCTACTCATCCATTTCCATGAGACCTAGGTGAACCTATTTGCCTTTCAACTATCTTCTAGGGTGTAAGAAGAAGGATCTTGATTCAGTCTGTCCTGCCTCCAAATTACAAAACTGTGGCACAGAGAAATTGTTGCTTTTCATTTCCATCATTTGGGTTTATAGGATGGTACAAATGCTTTTGTCTGTTACAGCAACTTATAGGATGCAATTTATAGAACTGACTATTGCATCATTCAGATGGAAAAACCTCATTTTGGGTTAGAAGCATCTAGCATTTTCTCTACTCTGCACAGTACTTCACATAAAACCCAGGGTAAGCTGTCTGCATGGAAAAGCTCACATAACTCTATTTTTGTGAAAGGCAGGTTGAGAAGTGTGAGAAACAGAGGAAAGGGATATCATAATTTCTTTCTCCCTCAGAATCATTTTTAAATAGTTTCCTGGTAACACAAACCCTTGGTGTGGCAGATGGATTTTATGAGAATTAATTGTAATAATACTATATGCAACTGTCCCAAATGTTTTCAAAACCCATTTCCTCCTCTTTATTTTTTCTGTTGTCTACTACAAGAGTATGTCATAAATAAATATAGCAGGAATATTTCTACATGTAAGTAACAGAACTGATTTAGTTTTCACTTTCACAGAGGAATAAGTAGGGGTATTTAAAAGTGGACTTGGCTGCGCTTACCATTAAGAGATTACTGTACTGGAAGATGCTGCACTGCCACAATAGGATGGGCTACATGGCCAGACTGCACGTTTTGGTCTGCCATCTGAGATTCCATGGGACACTGAGAAATGACGCTGGGGATAGGGGTGGAAGAAATTACTCACCACAATTTGATATGATCACATTAAGATGACGAATACAGAGTTCCTTTGCTGTTTCCCAGCTGCTGCTCACATGGGGCTGGGAGCTGAATATGTCCCTGCACCATCTCTAGCACTGACTAATGGCAGAAGAAGTAAACAGAGCACAACCCATTTTGAAGATCCATGTTTATGTTGTATCTTGGTAGGGAATATCTCATTCAGGAGTCTCAGTAACCTGGCAAAAAACTAGGCAGATGTGTGTCTCCATTTCAGAATAAAGGCATAACATGTGGCTGATAGTTTTTCTTAATGTGTGACTTCTGCTTTTGGGAGCACTCTTCTCTTTTGCTTCAGTTTGGTTATTCCAGAAAGATGAAAATTTAGACCCCCTAGTAGCTTCATATGAAGTTGATGACATTGATCCTTCTTGATGAAGAGGCCATAAAGCTGTAAATGTAGTGACCAATTGGAAGCATCCCAAAGCAAACCCAGATTTTAAAACATGGTCATCTGTATACAAGCAAATAGCAAACCCATGCACAAGACTAGCAACTAAAAGAACTTATTAGGGGAGGTTTAAATTGGATTTTGGGGAGAAATTTCTTCACAGAAAGGATAGTCAGGCATTTGAACAGACTGCCCAGGGAAGTGGTGGAATCACTCTCCCTGGAAGTATTCAGAAAATGTTTGATGTGGTGCTTTGAGACATGGTTGACTTGTTGAAAGATATTGACTTGTTGGAGTGCATCCAATGGAGGCCACAAAGTTGATCAGAGGGCTGGACCACCTCTCCTGTGAAGACAGGCTGAGAGCATTGGGGCTGTTCAGTCTGGAGAAGAACTCTCTTTAGAGCAGCTTTGCAGTGCTTAAAAAGAGTCTACAAAAAAGATGGAAAGGGAATTTTCTCAAGGGCATATAGTGATTGGACAAGGAGAAATGGCCTTAAGCTGAAGGAGGTTAGGTTAAGATCAGATATTACAACAAAGTTCTTTGCTATAAGGATTTCAAGGCGCTGGCACAGGTTGCCCAGAGAAGCTGTGGGTGGTCCATCCCTTCTGGTGTTAAGGGCCAGGTTGGATGGAGCTCTGAGCAACCCAGCCTAGTGAAAAGTGTCCCTGCCCATGGCAGAAGGGGCCTTCAAGGCCCCATCCAACCCAAACCATTCCTAATTCTATGGTTTAGTGGTGGACTAGGCTGCTCAGGACTAGTGACTAGATCCTAGATCATGATCCTAGAGGGCTTTTCCTACCTAAATGTTTCTATGATTCTGTGATTTTTACTCCTTTTTATTTTGGACTTGTGCACATTATTGTCTTTCCTTTCATGTATATGAAATTGTTTATCTGTGTGATAGCTCTTGTTTCTGAAATGATAAACCGACAGAAACAAATAGAGCTCTTGTCTTCTCAAAAATTTTCAGTACTACCTTGTCTAATATATTATTAATAGAAACAAGAGACATTCCTCAGTAAAAAGGCAGTGCAGTCACTTGGCACTCGGCACCTTCTATGATAATACAGTCTTAGAAATATGAGAGATACCAGGGCATGTGCATCTGAAACTTGGTTATGAGGAATTTGAATTTGAATACAGTCACAGTTTCAGTATCAGCTACAGTGGAGGCTTCACAGGGAAGGGGCATTTTTTTTTTCTGCCATGCTTTTCTGGCAGGGTTAGGCGGGGTAGAGGACACAGCTTCTGGGATCCACCTGTACTCTGGAGCTGTAAAAGCACCTTTTAGAACTGAAACCAAAAGAAGTGTCACCTATGTGACCCATGAGTGGCGGATGGTGCCTGGCTGCAGAAGCAGAGCAGCAGACAGGGCAAAGCACAAACAGAAAGGAGTGTTGAGACCCACAGCAGACACTGCATAAATGAAATGCAGTTTGAAATGCAGGAAGAGGCTGCCAGCAAAAACCCTAGGGTCTCAGAGACCACCTTGAGATCAAGGGGTTTGGTAAATTGGAAGCCTCATAGACATACCACTGAAAGGCGAGTATTGCAGAGAGAAATGAATGCTTCTTTGAAATTTATTTTTGCTTAAATTTGTAGAAGAGATATTCAGAACACCATTTCTTTTCTCTTTTTGCTTTCAAACTTTGCACTGTGGGAGATAATTAAACATCTTTTGTGAATTTGCTGAAGGAAATATGAAGTTATATGTGTGCTTTATTGGCTTCTATAAGCAATTAAAAAAATCTAGATTTAGGCATTTTGTTTGTTATTATTTATTAATAGGGTTAATTATAGCTCTGAGGCATGAAGATTAGTATGTGATTTTCTAAGCTTGCATTGATTGATTATGGTAATATATCTTAAGAAGTACTGCTTAAATGAATTTTTTGATATTTTGTGGATTGGTATGGTTTTTTGCCTGGAGTTTATAAACTATTTAATTTTGTACTAGGAAGAATTTGAACTTCTATTTACTGATCATATTTTTTGTTCTGACTAGAATAAAGTTGTCTGTTTCATCTGTAGCGACAATTTTTTTAACTTGGGTTGTTTACACTTAAATGTAAACTTTTGTGTAGGACAGGTCGTGAACTCCTCTCTGTATCCGTGAAGTAAATAAAGGATTATAGGTTTTCCTGTATTTCATCTTGTCTGGTGTGTGCTCAGGTATCAGGGCTGACCTGTGTACGTGCCTTCTAGGTGGTATCAATAACTTGTGCAAGTGCTTGAATTAAAAAGTATTGTTGTAAAAAAGAGTAAAATGTAGATATGCTCAGTCTCTTTACTTGCTTCTGAGATTTTTCCACTAAGCCCAAGTGCAATGAGGAATTTTTGTGATTTTGGACCTTGGCTTTGCTAAGTTGTGATGTGAGAATGTTACCTTATTTTGTAGGAAATATTAAAGTGGACAAACTGGCGTTCCCTACTTACTCTGCCCTGGTCTGATCTCAGGAGCAGTGTGGTTGGGTTGTGTCGCAAAGTTACTGGGGTCTCCTCTCGTGCATTAGCTTTGCTTTGGGCAATGGCCTTTGAACCAACAGTGGGAAGAAGTGGATTTGCCATAATGATGTTCAACAGCTTTCAAAAAAATAGAGGGGGAAAAAAAAGGCAGCCTTTGTTTAACAATAATGCAGCTTATACCTTATTAATCTGCTTCCTGGGAAAAACCTATTTTCCCAGAGAAAACCTATGCATAGGATCCCCATAAACATTTTTACATATGTACATGTACAGGATCCAAATGTAAAAATGCTGCATCTGTGACTTTCTCTAACTCTTGAGGCCATTTTAACTATTGAGTTGTGCAGATATACCTGCCTCTGCTGTTGACTTGTTTTCCAGAGTATGCTGTCCATCTGCTTCAAACTGTCTAAATGCATGCTTGACTTCATTACTTGCTACTACAAATCAAAAAACAAGTGCATGCATGGCAGCCTGATTCACATCCCAGGTACATTTATTAATTTTTAGCAGCTAGATGATGCTTCATAAGTTGGCCTGGTTATTAATTTGGATTTATATCGTTTCCACGTTATTATTTTGCAGATGGCTTCTTGTCTTTCTCTCTTCTGTCTTTCTGTCTGTCTGTCTTTTTCTCTCTTTCTTTCTTTAAAGATACTTTCTTGGAGTGGGAATTACTTTCATATTTAATTTCAGTTAAAAAATAAGGCAAATACATGTAGTTCAGAGGTTGCACAGGTTAGAAATGGTGTATAAGCCATTAGTGCTGTTAAGTGAATTCGCAGTATTTCTCTGTGTTTCCTGCAGGTACCGCATGTGATTTAGAAGTATTTCCCCATCCAATTCATAGATACAAGAAACACCCCCAGGTTTTTATCACTGATTAAATAGCACATGGACCTTCCAGTGCTTTCTCATTGTTTCAGGGTTTTTGTATTGACTCTCCATCTTTAACACTACCTAAACTGGTCTATCAGTTATTGGATCAACTTACTTTTTCACTCTTTTCTGAAAACTTTAACAGAGAGGATTTGGTTGGCATAAATTGTATTTTGGAGGCTGCAAAATGCTAACAGATACAACATGTAGGGCTGATGCAATGAAAGGAGAAACCTGTGTATATTTTAGCAATACAAGAGGAGGTTCATTAGAGAACACATAGCTTCGAGTATGATTTGTAAGGACATAATAGCAAAAGGCATCTTGCTATTCTTGCTTTACAGGCAGTATGACAGAAACACAATTTTAGTTCCAGCATCTGCATTGAAATGGGATTAGTGTGTTCTTTGTATTAAACATCTTGTGATTCTGTAACCTTTAGAGCTTAAGTTATTTGTTCAAAACTACTGTCACATTTAGTACGGAGAGAAAAGTTTTCTTGTACAAAAACATTTTAAGAATAAAGTTATAACTATATTATTGCCTGTAGCTGTGGATAAAAGGCTTCAGCTACAGTTGGTCTGAAAGTACTATGCAGAAGTCATAAGGTGCCCTGCAACTGAAGTCACCTAAACAGGTTGCTGCCCTAAGAGGAATATTAGGTTGAAAGAGAGATTATGGCACATCCTTTCAATCAAAGCATTCCTTCGCCCAGCTGCATTTACTCCTGATTTTGACTCTTCAGTATGGCCTTAGCCATCTCTTACTGTAATCCTTAGAAGATCCTCCTTGGCATCTCTAGCAGTTGAATCAAATTTCATGTTGATCTTCCTTATTCACAGTCAGTCAAAGTAAGCGTGATATTTTTTACTTCTGGCTACTAACAATAGCCCCTAAATCACTGCAAAACAGTGTTTGCTTTTTGACCCAGTTGCCTGCACAGGCATTCTTTGGAACAAAGCAGATATGCTTTTTAGAGTGTTATGAAGATAACACAGCAGCTGTATTTGGCAAGGTTGTTCTGGTTTAAATATCAGTGTCTACCAGACTAGAGGATGTCAAAAATGGGAAATAAGTATGACCATAATAGATGACTATGTAAACCATGGCTTATCGTGAAACATGCACGGAAAATACTCTGGATCAACAAAGGTTTGGTTTGCTTATGTCAGGCAGCTGATGTATTTAACTTTTTATATCGCTTTGACCTTGGCTTGCATACAGTATTATTGCTGGGTATCACAGTCTCTGTCACTTTTTCAGATATGTATTTTGACTCAGTATGAGAAACTGAAAGTGGATTCCACCGAAACTTCATAGTTTAAAAATAAAGAATATTTTGAAATCAGGTAGTGATTTCAGCAATGTGTTAAATACATTGAATACATAGTATGGCATTAGTGGGGAACAAACTTATCTGTGAAGGTTTTGAATTTTATTCCTGAAATTGATCTCTCTCATTCTGCTTGACTCAAAAAGTCTATGTATTTAGTAGCACAGTTGTTTAGTTTCTCCTGTAATAAAGGAGCTTATACAGGTGCCAGAATATATTCTGCTATTTCTCTTAGTCAATTTATATCACCTACTTCTGGATCTTCTTCTGGTTTGAAGTAGTGTATATTCTCATGCCTGCAGGCATTTCATTCTAGCAGTGCTCAAATGGAGGTGTGGTTGTATTTAGAAGAAATGATGTATTAATAATAATGGCAATAATGAACAACTGTTGGACTATGTGAAGATTTAGCTGTCTTGTACAGGTGATCCACTTCCCTCCTTCTACATTGCAGCCACAGAAAGAGGTAAAAAAAAACCTCAGGGAACAAGAATGCATCCCTTTTGTTTACATTTACATCGTGGTAATGAAAAGCTGACTGCTCAAGGGAAATCTTAAAATTATAGAATTATACAGTGGGTTAGGTTGGAAGAGACCTTAGTGCCTTCTGATGATGAAAGAAAGTAGTAAATATAAGGAGAAATTTAAGCAGCTTGCAGCCTTTTCCACAGAAGAGAGCATTCCTATGCCATAGAAGTGGAGTGGATGGTTTTTGTTTTATTTTTCTTTTCAGAGAATACATACATTTCTGCTGCATCACTCCACAGCATGTGTTAACGCAAATCTGTTCCAGTGATTTGAGTACTTGCTGACCTAAGACAGCAGCTAGGAATATCTATCTAAGTAGCAATAAGAACCTTGAAGGATAGTCCGTGTTAGTGTGCAAAATACTCAAAAATCTTTGCCAGATTGATTTTTTTCTCATTCTTGTTATTAAAACCAGGTAAATCCATGAGTTTTCAATAGAATTATTCTAGAGAAATAGGAAAGAATTTGACAGTAGTTTCTACCAGGCAGATTGGCAACATTACTATTATCATAATTTCTGGTGAGTTTGACAATTATATTTAATATAAATGTATTTATCCAGGGCTGTTGAACAATCAAACTCGGATAACAAAGCGGACTTCGGCTGGAAAGTTAATGAGAGTTTTCTGCAGGCATTGAGGCCTTCTTTATGGCCCTCATTGTAGTGGAAGCGAGAAAATTTTACCTGGAGACAATACTAGAGCTGTTAGAAAAAAATTCTGGTAAACAAGCTAAAAGAGAAAGAATTTTTTTTTTCCTCTGAATTCTTTCTGAAACTTAAAAAAATATTATTAGGAAGCTAAATTATAAAAGTAGCATCGCTTGAGGCTGTAAATTTGTGAAGTTAATTCATCCCTGCTACTGGCTTGTGTAAAATGTTAAGTGAGCTTAAACAGAACAAATTATTCTCATTCTGTATCCTTGAACCAAAAAATTGGAAATGCAGTGCTACTGCATTAGTATAAAATGTGGAGTGCTAATTTCAGTGCAGTTGGAAGCTATTAAAATTGCCAATTTCTGCTGTTAAAATGATATCGAGAGTAGAAGAAAAAATACTTCTTGTTATCATATTGCTTGCTGGAGACTGAGTTTGAAAAACCTTCAAGATCTATGGGTTTTGAATACTTTCCTCACTAAAATTAATAATTTGATCCATACTTTCCTCCATTATTGGGACAGGCTCTTATAATAGGATCTGAAGCTTTGACCTGACTGCTTTGCTTTGCATAACATGTGCAAATCAGCCTCTATTTAAAAAAAATATGCCATTTAGTTCTCCTGTCAGAGAGTGTTGTGTGATCAGGTAACTGGTCTTGTAAAATGGGTAGTTCCATTACTGGCAGATTTTTAAATACTTTAAAAAGAATGCTTCAAGAGTATTAGATGGTTCAATATAACTACTTTTTTGCATTAAATGGTTTCTGTGGTTCTTACAGCACCGTTATGGGTTCCTTATATGGTCTCATGCTCTATTAAGCAATCATGAGTAGTTAGAAGGGGTTGGTGCAGTCTAACTCAAGATGTGAGCAGTGCCAGTGTCACAGGCAATATAGAAGAATGGGTTATTTGTGATAGTAAACAACTGCTTGACTTAGTAGATTTGATAAAACTCTCTTGGCCATTTATTCTATCATCTGTTAATCATAGTTAATGTACCCTTCATGTAAAGTCTGACCTCACAGGTAAATAGTGGAATGCTGCAAAAAGATTAGTATGAATATGCATGTTCAGTGGGACGTTAGTCTGTAGTCACTTAAAATGTCATTTATATAATATGAAAGCTTAGAAAATGCAGATTTTCAAAATATATTTCTTTTTCTCTTAATATTTTTGGGCTTATGCAAATTGTATTTACCTTATCAATGTTAGTTTTTAAGGTGCCTATAAGTTTAAAAAGTGGATTATGATGTTGATGTTTGCTGTCAGAACAATTGTCCCACTTTTTGCATCAAGAAAAAGAATGTGCTCATTTATTGCAAGACAGCTGTTATTATATTTTTTTGATTGGTTTGTGTTTTGTTTTTTCTGTTGCATAATTCTTCTGCTTTGAAGAGCATTGAATTCAATATATCAGTGCAGAGGGAAAGATGGTACTTCAATTATTACCAAAAAGAAAAAAAAAAAAAAAAGAAACTGGCTTAATAAGAGTACTCAATTTAATTTTAAACCACAAAATAACATCTGTTATTAAAATAAGTGTAGAAATCCAGCTGTATCTTTCTGTTGCCCTCTGTAGAGATGTCTAGAGGAAACAGAATCAGAATTCATTCTGAGTATATCTATTGTGGAAAGTACAAAGATACAGACTACCTCTAAGAGAATGACTGAACTTAGAGAAATGGATTATAAAGATAGTATATGGGGTTTATATACATGAGAGCAGTTGTGTTTCTGTGACAGTCTACATTTTATAAAAGATGCAATGATATTAAAATGTCTACAAGCCAAGTTTTAATCTTAGCTCATAAACTGGCTGGGTTCATGCAGAACAGTTCAGTTCATGCAAAATTGTACTTATGCTGTTGAAACTGCAATATGGCTTTTGTGTTTGATATGTACTTTTCCAAAAGAAACCAATAATATGTGCAATGATAAATGTAGGTTTAAGGGATCATATGTATTACAAAGTCATCCAACTTTCTATTCCCAGAAAATTAATTACGTCCCATTTCCTTTTTGTCAGTGCCATTTCCCTTATGAAATAGAAAATAGGAAAAACCACCTTTTTTGTATTAATATACCCTGCTCCACATATTTCCTGTTGGCTACCTATGGCAATTACTGAATTAAATCATTATTTCTTAATACAGAAAAAGATTAAATAATGTTGTCCAAGAAAAGCACATTTTAAACCTTCTGTTATTGCTATAATGATTCCTTCAGAGATAGCCTATCATCTGCTATGCGCAAGAAGTCCTGAACTGATGGCCAGTAAATTCCAATGAATGTTGGCTCTCACACAAGAGATTTGCCTTAGAAATTATATATAAATTTTCTTTTCATTAACACTGGAAATAGGCCTTTGATTTGTAATGAGGTCAAAGGCATGAGAAGTGATTTACAGTATGCATAAGGAGTTAAGGGACTTTTGTATGAAGTAAATGAGAAAAAAATCCCATATTAAAAAATTAGTGGCTTCACCTTTGGAAAAATAATGATCATGTATTATACGGCTTTCTAAGCAAACTGTAAGTTAATATGTCTTTTATTTGCAGTGAAAGCTAATTAAACTTTGACATCGTAAAGACACTTTTTAAATCTGCCAGCGTAGGTGTCACTTACAGAAATACATTAAGTACTTCTACATAACAATCTAATTAAAAATTAGTTACTTATCAAAGCTAAGAATGTCATATTAATTGAGATATGTATTAATATTACATTTAATTTACGACAGAGAGGGAGAAAAACTCAGCAAAAGGGGGCAGCTAATCCAGAGAAGTGTAGCTCTGCATTTAATCCAGGGAAAGACAGTTTAGAGCTCAAGATGGGTTTGCTTCCATTTGGATGTTGTGTAGTTGCAGAATCAGAAGCCAAGAGTTTAACTCTGCTGTATAACAAAGCATCATAACCTCAGTGTCTGAAACAACATTTCTGATAGCTAAAGTTCAAAAAAAGAGTCAGGATAGAAAGATTCATAAAAAAATCTTTGACTCAGGAGGAAAAAGAAGATCTGAGATGGGTAAGTTGAACAAACGATTGGCAGTAGAGCAAGTCCAGTTGAGTGAATGAGCGGCAGAGGAAGCCCAAAAAAGTGGATGTGGAATTAACTAAGTACAGCCAGGGTCAGACTTGAGTGTATGACTTAATGGAAGGGAATTTCAAGCCTAATAAAAGCCCTTCTTCACAGGAAGAAGTTGACAGCTTGGGATGCTGTCATCTGAAGAAATTGGAAATACTTTGTTGAACCCAGGAGACTAACTCCCAGGAAACTGTTTCTTTGCAATTTAAGGGTTAGAAGCAGCAGATTACTCTGCTGGAGAAAAGCCTGAGCTACCAAATGACTGAAAAAAGTGACTGAGCACTCTGGTAATGCTCTTTTTCTCCATTAAAAAGAGGACAAGATCCCTTCATGTAATGACCAGATAAAAAAGCCAGTATGGAAAGAATCCTCTATCCTCTGTTTGTCATTTATTTCTCTTTTATGGGTTGATGTTTTCTTAGAAGATTTGCTTATTACAAATCTAATGTTCACTCTTTGAGATCCTGAACATTTGCTGCTTGGCAAATGCAGTTTTAAATTTTAATTAAGATGACCAAATTCCATCTTCAGGTAGTACAAACTCTAGCAGAGGTGGAAGGAAAATGTGATAGAATTTACATCAAACATTTGACTGTTCTCTTAGTTTAATGAGCTTCACCCACTAGCTTCAGTCTCTTCTATGAAAATCATGGCTGCAAAAGCAATTTAAAACTCAAACGATTTTTTCAATAGGTTTATTGGTACAGTGACAGTGTCCTGGGCACCTCCTTAGGAAGGTTGTTTCCCTCTTTCTTGCAGCAAAGTACTTTCTCTTTCTACGATGGGTGGGCCCCGATTCAAGCTTCACTTGTAATCCACCCATGGTTGTCAGTGCAAGTAGAGACCTTTGAGGTTATATTTGCTTAACTCTTTAGTCTTGCATGTCAAGATAAGAACCTGCAGAGTGACATTAAAACATAGAAGGGAAAAAAAGGGAGCAGGGGGTACAACATGCACAGGTAAATCTTCATTTCTTTTCCCTAAACAATTTTTCTGAGAAGATGTATTTTTGCATATGTTTTACTTCCTTATAAATAGATGTAGATATTTATTTCTGCCTCAAAATAATAAAAATAATGGAAGCTTATGTGTTTAGTAATACAGTAGTTCAGTCTAACATACACTTTTGCTGATGTAAGAACTTGGAATTCAGAGCTTCTCGACTCCTGCTTTTCAGTAGAAGGAACTTTGCAGATTGTAGGGGAAAGTGTTTTCAAATTGGAAGTTAAGAAGTGGTCTCGGGTTCTTGGCATGTACAGATTATTCATGAGCAAGTCAAAGGTAATCAAGTGAACTTTAGATGGTAACACTTCTGTGTCCTTTTGAGATACTGAGTGCTTATCAAAATCAGGAGCATGTGAAGAGGCAGTATTTCCACAGTAGGATGCAAAGACCTCTGAAGTACAGCAACAGCTAAGGACAGACAGAAATCTTGCATTTTTTCCCCTTTGGGTAATAAAATGGTGTGAGAGTAGAGATTGGAAGGGAGAAAAGCCTTGCCTGTCAGCACCAGCGCCATGCTCGCACTTGGTGCTGAAACGTGCCCCTGCCCTGATGAAGCTGTGTAGACCTCTGGAACGATTTCAAGAGTGCAGCTCAAGTAAGATATTGTTTAACGGATTTAAACTTGATTGGTAAGCATGGTAAAGTGATGTAACTGCAGTAATAATGGAAAATTGTGTCAAATTAACAGAATCCATGTTCCTGAATTTTCTCTGTGGACCAAATCCATTATTACGACCTGTACTTCCCAGAGATTTTAGTTCTTTGTCCATCTGTAACAGAAAATAAATTATTATCATCCTTTGTGGTAAAAGCTGGGATTTATATTTTGGTCTTCTGCAAATTAGCTGCAAATCAAGCCCTGAGTAATGCTACAATATTAACTTAAAAAAAACCCCCAAAACAAACTCTTAGATATTCATGTTTATGGGGTTATTTCTCCTTATCATTATAGCATTATTTAACAAAAGCAAATATGTCATTAAAGATGTTGAAATCACTTTTGGCTATAGTGGAACATAAAGTTGGTCCTTCAACATACATATATATATATATATATATATATATGCATCCACAGGGGTAAATTGCAGACAGCGAGACTGCATTTCCTAAGATGTGTTCTGCTGTTATGTTTCCTTTATTAACTGTTACTGGATCACATAAACTCACCATAGCAAGACTTTACCCTAGAACTGAAAACCTATAAATGTTACTTGAGTTACAGAGTCTTTTGAGGTTGAGTTTTGTAGGGCCCAAAGGAGGACCTGTGTGGTACCATAAACTGTGCTCTCCTACATTCCTGTAAGTGATGCAGGGAGCAGCTACAGATGCAAATACTGGGAAATGATCTGGAGCTCTGAATGAAGTGTATATGACAACACCAGAGGCAAGATCAATAGTTACAAACAACAAACTGTGAGGAGTGAGAAGCAGGATTCTCTGGTGTGAAGGCCATCTCTGTGCCTTTAGGTGAAACAACCTTCAGCCAAAGCTCAGAGAAAGTTGTTATTTCCAAAACAATAGGATACACAAGAAGAGACATAGGGCTTCTGTTTCTTATGCCATTCAACAAGATTTAGAAGGAAATGCAGCCAGAATTAATGGTCATTACCTGATGAAAACCAGACATCCTTGGGAATGGGCTTGTACAATCCAGGATAAGGCTAAATGCAATTAAAAGGACTCCACTGAGGCCAAAATGGCAGAAAAGCTAGAGGAAACAGATGGATTTTCAAGTATGGAATCATCATTGTGAGGAAAGACCTTTTTTAAAAAAATTAAAAAAAAAAAAGAAAAATCCAAGTTTAATAGTTAAAACATAAATGTATTTCCTTAGAAAGCATAAACAGCTATAAAGAAGAGACAGTGACAATCACTTTATTTGTAAAGAAGGAATTGGTGTTACTTCCCAATATAGAATTTGGATTTTAGGTTAAAGAGTGGTTGAGCAATTTTAAAGAATGATTCACTATTTACAGTAGTCATTTCATATACAGGTCATTTGTAAGGTGAGAATTTTAAACTATTCCACCTTAGATTGCACTTACACAAGTACTTAAACATTACTTCTTTGCTCACTAATCCCATAATCATTGTAAAAATAAAGAACCAGATTGTCCTACCAGTTTCATTTAGACACTGGAAGGATTGTTTATAATGAATCTCATAATATAAAAGGGCCCTCATCTGTCTGAAACTCAGATTCAGAGAGTTCCCTCTAAGTTCAACTCTCTTATATTGCTGTGACATGTGGGTTCATAAGCCCTTCTACATAAGCTTAAGTTAGAAGCGAGAACAGTTATGTTGATTAGTATAGTGGGCTTCAGTAAATATTGGTGCAATGAAATACAATTAGCCTAATATTTATGCAGAATTAATAGGTGCTTGCACTTAACATAGGAGAAAACATTATAAAAATATTTTTATTATAAGCCTTGGAAAAATGTTGCTATTGCATATTTATAAAGGCTGCACATGGTAAAAAAAGTTGTCAAATTACTTTTGAAAAGCTTTATGAATTTGCTTTTGATAAGCAAATGGCAGAGTGACAATACAATTTAGTAATTTATCCAGTGTATTAGAATTCATGGGTTATTCGGAAGTTTTGCCCTCAGGCAAGACCCATAGTAGTTGCAGGGAAGTGATTTATGCATTGTAATAAATGTTACTGCTCAATCTGTTTGCTTGTTCAATGGTTAAAGTCCCAAAAGAAAAGTTTATCTCAAATTAGGACTGGCATGCATTATCTGTCAGCTTTATATAGTACTGTAAAAGTCATTCAGCTGACAGAAATATTAGCAGAATGTTTTATAGATTTTTATACTGGATGAATCCTTGCATTGGTGAGGAGAAGCAGTGGGGCTGTGGTGCTGTGCTGCAGGATTAAAGTTGCGTGTAGATGAGTAGTTTCACTCAGTGGTTCTCTGCAAATGAACATCTGGACTGCATATTGGTTCCATGTGTGCAAATGAGATCAGCCCAAATAATGACCAGAATCAATCAGGCTTCAGCCTAGATGTACACTGGTAGTGATTTGTTAGACAACCAGAATTGGCAGCACCTTGCATAATTTGGCACCAATTGACAAAGATTAGACTGTTTTGGGGCCTGAACAGTTATTAATTTGAACCTCCCCCCCCCCAAATATTTTGCAAAGTAAAATCAGCTGCAGTTTATTTGTCCCTGCCCCCTCCTTTTCATACCAACCCTAATTGTTTTAGACAAACAAGTGAGCTTGCAGCCTGTTCACTTTACACAGGAAGACATGAATTCTTTGATCCATACAATATTCTCTAGTTCAACCTTGGAGCTATTTACTGAGGAGATTTATTTGCAGACAGACAGTAAAGCAGCTCTTTACAAATGGAAATGAGTACAGCTTCTTTGATTTTCTGGCTTGAGTTTCTCCCCTCCCATAGGATTCATATCACAAAACAGTTAATAGGTATCTGCACTGTTTCTTGTTTATTGAAGAGGAGCACAAACAACAAAGTCAAAATCACCCAGATTCTGTAGAGTTTTTTTGAGCAGTGTCTGGGTGAGAGCTGGGACAAACACAGTTTTAGGATTTGAACTAATTTGCAGTTCAGGCAGGGCTTGCTGTCTCACCAGCTTCTTGACCAAAGCTGCCCTCATTTTCAAATCACTTTAGAGAAAAAAGGAAGGGGAAAAAAAGAGAAGATGTTATATTAAAATGAAATAAATTTCATCTTGTGTTTCTGTGAATTCCAGTTTCATGGTAAAAAAATGGGTTGGATCAAACCTCAGGCAGGTATGTGCACAAAGTACTACAACATTTACTTTCACGCAGTTGCAAGGGGACTGTAATTGATCATGCTGTAATTTTTCTAGGAAGTGTTTTCTTTGTTCTTTGGCTTAAGGAGAGGGAGACAGGCTGGTGAGACCTGAAAGTTTCTGGTTTGCCCTATGTGAAGTAAGTGTAAAGCATCTGAAGGCAGTGAAACTGCAGTAATGCTGAATTGTTGAGTTGGAGAGGAGAGTTTGGCATTCCTTCTCTGTTGATCCATCTGGCATATTGCATGGTGCTTTCTTTAACCATTATAAATTCAGAATTGGCTTTATGGACCCTGGAAATAATCAGAGTTTTGCAGCATGTACTCCCAAGAATAATTCTTTATATTCTTCTATGAGTCACTTTTAATTGTTCAGTAATTCTGTACATCTGCAATAGACTCCCAAAGGATCTATTGCTTTCTTCAAGGATCACTTCCAAAAATGTGACTTACAGCGCCCTTTAGGAACACAGAGTAATTTGTGCTAGAAAGTAAGGAAACTGAAACTCCAGGTGGAAATTAAATAGGTAAAAAAGTTAATCACCTGGCCAGGTCAAGAGGGTTAACTCTCCCCTGACAGAAGCATGAGCGAATCTTTAATGATCACAGGTGGTGGAAAATTCTCGTCACTTAAACCAGAAGCGAGACATCCAGTGGACAAGTGGCCCCTGAAACCATGCTGAGGTACTGGTTTAGTGCTGACCCGGGATATCATCCATTTCTGCTGAACTGGCTGTGATTTCGGTCACGTGAGATCGGAAAACAGGGAGAGAAATGTGGTGTACCTCTAACGCCGTACCCTGCTGGGTGTCCCAACATTGCACAGCAATCTTTCTCTCCAGCTCTTGCCCCTGCCTGACCTTGCATCGCTTTTATGTTCCAGTGAGATCAAACAGGATGGCACAGGGTGACAGGAGTGTTTGTTTTGCTTCTGTGAATGGGCATTGCTTGTGATTCATGTGGTTCACAGTCCTGTGCTGTAGGAATAACTGTTTGGTATGGAGAAGGGTGGTAGGTGTTGGTGATTTGACTTGCCTTGCTAATCTCCAGCATCTATGATTCATCTGTTCTGGGAAAAATGATCGCAACATTATCAGGGATCTTTGAATGCAAAGCTTATCATAACTGAAAAGAAGATTGTGTCAAATACACTTAGTGCATTCCTATGATGCTTTTCCCAAAATAAACATCTTCTGTATGTGCATAAAAATAAGCGTATCTGCCTGAAAATGTTTTATATGCTGCCTAAGTTAAGCTCTAGATGTTAAACTATGGCACTTGTGGTCCTATTGGAGAATTTCAGGTAATTCAAGAAATTCTGCTTATATCTGTCATTTTCCCTTCAACTGCTGTTACTTGGTTTGAGAGTATTACTAATGACATCCAACCGGCATATATTTCAGTCAGTGGTAGAGTACAACATTTCCATGAATGCCTGTGCTATGTGATTAGCATCAACCTTCCCAGAAAAGGACAAACCAAAGCACCATATTGTGCTATCCATATTAGAAGAATAAAATCAACCCTTAAAACTTTGTTACCTTGGGGTGATGTAAGAAGCAGGCTTTCTGTTTTATGATGGCATTTTACAATGAATTGCTAACTCCTCTTTTCCTGTGTCATCTCAGCATTCAGTTCATTATGCTGTGAGACAAAGAATAAAAGGCTTTATTCTTCATAATGTTTATGTTGCTAAAGTGTTTTTTGTAATCAGCAATTTGTTTCTTTGAAGGGGTGATTTCAAACTATGGACATGCCTTACTGCGGTTGATATTTTCCTTGGCTTGTTTGTTTTTCATAATGAAAATGTCTTTTCATGTGGGATTTTCTTGCCTTTGTTTCTTTTTTAATTTAATGAATACCTCAGTAATGCTGGCAAATGGCAATATATAAATGAGATTGAAAAGAAACCAGTGCTAACAAGGATTAAAAGAGGTATCCCATTTTAGAACCTTTAGAAGTATTTTTATAGTGGTTACTTTAACATCTTAAGGAGACGAAAATCAATTCCTAGGTGTCTTTATCCAAAGATGCTGCTGTGACCACTTAGACTAGATTGATGGCTGCAGGTTTTCCATATAGCAAATCCTGAGCCAAGCCACCCCAGTCTGATTGCACTGGAACATATATTTTTAATGATAACAGGTTCAGATCTTAAAGCCAGGAGATTATATGAATTCCCAATAGTTTAGGTGTATAGATGTAAGCCTGGATTTGGTTACAGGGGAGTTTAAGGGAGCTCATTTGCAGAGCCATTAACACTATGATGATGCTTCTCTGTGGCAAGGGGACATATTTGTTTCCATCATATTCCCCAGGGGTTCTCCAAGATCCTGCCTGCTATGACATTGTAAACCCGTTACAGCAGCTTCCTGCAATAAAGTTCACCAGAAACAGTAAGATAGCGATACCATCACATCAGTGGTATCACTGTGCAGCATGTCCCACTGCAGCTCCTCCTAGGGAGTGTTTGTTACCCAACTCTGGGTTCATGTGTGCAGTTCAAAACAGTAGGAATTGCTTCATCCTCAGAGATTCTTGAATGCTTTCCCTTGGTTGTTGTCTTCTGTCTTGTCTGTGCCAGATAGACATTTTTGTAGCTGTTTTCTTCAAAAGCACACATAAAGAAATTTTTGTTTGGCTTTGCTTTTCATTCTGTAAAACAATCTTTCAGCAAGTAAGGATTTGAAGAAAAGAGTTTGACTTAATTAGTACATGATGGGAAATGATGTGTGTATATATGTATCTAGAAACAGAAAACAGCAAAAAACTAGAACTCTGCAGTTGTGTTTCTAAATGTATTCAAAATCTGCTGGGTGTGGGGAGGAAGGGGCGGCAGTGACTTTCTACAAAGTAACTTTATAAGGAATTTCCCTTCTGGGGCCTGACATTGCTTGGACCCATGTCCTTGGAAAATTCACTTAGCCTTCTATTTTAATTTTCCATTCAGAAAATGGTATTAAAAATACCTCCTTCTTCAGTTGCGTGGAGAAACTGGTGTCTGCAAAGTTGCTGTTCAAGGGGACAGGAATGAACCAAAATGTTAACTTCACTTTGTGATCAGTTTTTGTAGCAACGTTTTCATGCCTCTTGTGCAAATGTTACTGCTGTGAGGGCGTGTGCTAGAGCGCTTCAGCTCCAAAACAAGTTCTGACAGGAAGGCTCTTGCCAGCTGCTCCTGACAAGATGGTGAGTGGTTGCTGTGTAGTGTTAGGGATAGCACCATCCTGACTGCCTTCTCTGTGTCCAGCTGAAGGTTGTCCACAGAGAATGGCAAGGCCAGCTCTGGTAGCAGCCTTCTACCAGGTGTTATCTCTCTTTATAGCTCAGCTTAAGCCTTACTTCCCTCCCCCCCAACATGTGTGTGACCAGCGTTGCTACTGGAAACAACTGAAACCTTGAATTCTGAAGAGATTTTAAAAAATGCCCCCGAGTACAGGGAGTAGATGCCAATAGCAGCAGTCAGAAGGGAGGAGGATCATCTCCCTGCTAGGGTGTGGGCTGGACCCTGAGAGTCTTTCCTACCTGGCAACACTCTCACCGGGAGTTTCCAAACGAGCTGATGTTCAAGCCATCATCAGCTGCAGCGGGAGCACTGGCTCCCAGCTGCTGGCATGTGCAGGAGGAAGCCTTCAGCAGCTCAGACATACTTCTTTGCCAGTCCCCCCATGGTTTGCATGTCTCTCATGGAACTGCCTTCAGTTCTGGTGCAGCAATTAGAGATCTCTTTAGGAGGTGTGGCTGAAAATTTTTTTGAGGAAGGAAAATACTTCATCCTTTTATTTTCACTGTTAACAGTTTTACCCACTGAGTGTTTGCTCTTCCCACTAAATGATTTTCTTTTATGCTGTATCTTAGAAGTTGCAGTCCAATTTGAGAAGAGCAAGAGTTGTTGCAATATTCTAGAGGGAGGCTGATGCTGCTGCAGCACCTGGACAGGCAGCTCTTTTGCTCCCAGAAAAAGATTGGTACAGAGCTGCTCAGAGAGGCCAAACATCAGTTTCCTGCTCTTGTTCGGATCTGAATATTTCTGCTACAATTTCCGAGCCTTAAGTTCACCAATCCTGGCACCCATGGTGTTTAGTTGCCTCCAAACAACTTTTAGGAAGGCAGTTTGACACTGAGATGGCTAAAGTCTACCTTATTCCACTTATTTTTGGCAGTGAAGTCAATTTCTCAGCTGTTGAGCTGCCCTACAACTCTATCCTATATGCTGGAAAACAGAGCATGGCCCTTTCCTTCTCCTGCATTGCCATCTCTGCAGCTCCTGGAAAGCGCTGTTGGGTAAGAGGCCATTGCAATGTTGTGACCTTCAGTGTTCCAGTGAAGGCAACATTTCTCCTCCTGCCTTCCACTGTAAAATAGTTACCCATGCAATTGACTGTTTATTTGGATGTGTTAGGAGCTGTGTAGAAAACCAGAAAAAGTGGGTGCTGACTTGCAGGGTGTCAGCAGCAAGGTGGGCAGCTGAACCCTGGGCTCTTCTGAATGCTGTGTGCAAGTCCCTCCATCCTTTCTTGCACCATTTCTCTCTGCACTTGTAGCGTTTCAGATGTTCTGCAGCCGTACGTATATCTGAGTTGAGTTTTTTATCCTGCTCATATGACGTGGAGTGTCAGCTTTTGTAGACAGGTCCTATTGTGGTGGTTGCTCACAGTTGGTATTGGGGAGTATGTCCTTTTTCTTTTCCAGATGTTCTGTGCTACCAAATAAGGGGAAAACATGTGTTTCCCAATGCTGTGATAAGTCAGAGGTATAAGTTACAGCTTTACCATATTGAGAAAGGAATGCAAAGTGCACCCTTCTCTATCAGCACTGAATGTTTAGACTTGAGCTATAAGACATGGCAGTATTCACTAAAATAGGCTACATCACTATACCGAGAGGGAATAATGTCTTTTTTTGGCCTTTTTAATTTGCCTTTTGCATTAAAAGTATTTTTGTTAGTTAGATTTCTCATTAGATACAATTCTGTATTTTGCTCTAGTTCTCCTTGGCTAAAGTCCCACATCTGAATCCAACCTAAAAAAAAAAAATTGTATCAGCTCATTTTAGTTAACTTGCTTTTCCATATCATTTTTCTAATTTCTGTGAACAGCTGAATTTACTTTAGTTAATAATAAACTATCTAAAAAGGGGGCACAGAAAAATTAAAATAAATAGAACTAATCTGTTCATCAGCTTGCTGTTAGTTTCTTTTTTTTTTTTCCCTTTCAGCATTTGTTTTTTCTCGTTTGGCTTAATGCACTGTCTTCTCTTAATGGAGTAAACCCAGCTCTTTTTGTTACCATGCTATCCTAAAGGAGGAAACGAGCTTTAAAAAAGGCATTATCAGCCAAATAAGCTACAAAATATGTTGCTAAGTTTCTAGTTTTTAGATAGCTATTAAATATATAAAAACAGAAACTGACTGGCACTGAGAAACCCAAATCGCCACGAAATCTGAAGCATTTCCTTCTGCCCGGATGTGGTGGATGTTGGGGAACTCTGTTAGCTACTTTTTATCTTTACTGAAAGAAAAGCACTAAGAGCCAGAAGAAAGTTTGGAGATGTAACATAGCCTGTGGTAGCACATGTTTTTTACATAAGCAAAGGAGCCATGCCCAGGCTCTCAGAAGTGTCCTTCTGGGTGAGCACCAGTCACCTGTGAAGCTCGTAGGTGGTGTCCTGCATTGTGTCTCCAGGACTGAGAGAAGCCTCAAACAGTTATGGACATTTCTGAAAGCAGGAGTAAATTTCTTAAGGTGCCTTGCATCTGTCCTGGTTACAGCTCACAAGCAGAATGGGGGTCAGGCACTCCTTGCTGGGCTGGGGCCACAGGCTGTGGGGTCCCCAGGCTGTCACTGGTCGACCAGTGCCAAAATGTCTCTCATTCCCACGAGAGATGGCACTCCGCAGAGGACCCCATCTTTGGAGCAACTACAGGGTTGCTCTTGGTGCTGGCCCAGCTGGGGCATTGAACTCTAGCTCTTGCTGGAGCTCTCCAGAAAGCCACTGGTGGCGACTGCAATGGCCCCTGCCAGCACATCACCTCTCTAGGCCAGGCCACTCTGCTGGCAAGGCCAGCAGGACCTTCAGTGGCAGATGTTGCCAGTGGCCTGTCTCATTGTTCTGTCCATCTGCTAAGTGGTTTGGTTTGCAAAAGAGGGAGAAGACTGGGAATTCTGAACAATCTAGAGATGTAGTACGGTCACAGATGTGCTGATGGGTGCTGCAAAGAAAGCATTTTCTTTTTGAACTGTCAGCACCGTCTGTGGCTTGACACAATATTTTATCTTCATTTTAAACTTTTTACTCATTATTAAAATATTTAAATTGGCTGGCGTGAAATCCTGTAGGAATAGTAGGAGTTTATTTCAGGGCAGTGGTGCTTAAAAGAGCCCCATAAGCAATAAGCATAACCATGTATGGAGGCAGCAGGGATCAGTCCAGAGGAAAACTCACTGTCAGTTCAAATGTAATCCATATGTTAAAACTATAGGAAGTGTTTCTTAGTCAAATGGTTGGGCTAATATCAAGGAATGTTCCCTTGTGAGAGACCTAACTTTCAAGCTCACATAATGATAAGCGCTCTACTGAAGTAATCTTCAGTGTGATGTGGGGCTTAAGAGTATTGATTTGGAAATTATATGATATTTTGCCAGGTAATGGCCTTAGTTAATTTTGGAGGGTGATGAGAAATAGTATTGGCCCCTTATCACACACACACAAGCATGCACGCATTAAATATGAACCCCTCTGACACCGGTCTAGGGAACAAGGACATGTATGTGCCATCCAAGTGGATGTGCTGCATGGTTGCACCTCAGGAGCAGGGATTGACAAGCTGTGAATGTGATGCAGTATTTACTGGGAAATCAGACATGGAGGCAGCTTGACCATTTCCTTGCCTTCCCTGCAGTAATGTCATATAACTAGCACTGAAGTGCTAGAATTGCAGCTGGATGAAAAAATAGGTGGTTGAAAACTAATGGCTGAAAAAACTTTTTTCCCCCTCTACTTTTTCAGATAAAATTTTGCTCCCAATCTGTGTTCAATTTTGCCTAGTTCTAGGTCAGCCTTAAATGAGGTGCAAATTTGCAAAAGGAACAGCAAATGGCTGCCGTTGAGACAAGCACAGGCGGTGGAGGTTGTGCAAGCGTCAAGCAGGTTTTGGGCACAGGAGTGCCTGTTTGTGGTGTAGTTTCTCTGAGAATGAGAATACAGTTTGACATGCTGGGATCAAGGCCAAGTTTTCAAAACAGCTCAGAGACACCTAGGTAAAGGGCTGAATTTTGGGTTCTCAGGCATAATGCAGGCAGATTTTTAGGATGCTGGTGGGAACTGAGCTTCATCTCAAATACAAGTCCATACCAAGATCGTCATTCAGGCAATTGTCAGTGATAAGTGAGAAACTCTTCTGGTAAAAGCGAGCACAAATATGCAGAGATGATTTTTTCATTCCTCCAATGAAGAAGTGCTGTATTGCCAGTATATCCAGTCTGGCAAAACAATGATTACTGCATTCAGGATACTGTACTTGGGGGTTTTGTCCATCCCTGTTTGTTATAAATAGTCTTTGAGGATGGAGAACTTCAATACATTGCTTTTTGGACACAGAAATGACTTAAAGCAGAGATCCAGCAACATGCAGTTTTTGATGTGAGGTGGTGATTGCTCATAAAATCTCAGTAGTGATGCAGTTTGACACTCATCTTTTGGGATAACAGATAAATTATTCAGGCAACTTCGGCCAAACTTTTTATTTTTTTCTTAATATGGCATGTATCCTGCATACTTGCTTCTGCTGCAAATTCCAGTGATAGAAAAACATGCTAAAATTTACTAATCAACTTGATTAAATGTGACGCAGTAGGCTTATATAATAATGTCTTTAAGTGACTTTCAGTTTAAAAAGAAGGAAATCCTTAATCAGGTCAGCAGCAGTCTGTCTTTTCCTCTTCAACAAATTCAGTGGGAAACTGATGGAAGATTGATAATGAATGTGATTAATATATATTTATTTATTTATATTACCGTAGTTCCCCTAAAGGTCACGTTCCTCTTTTTTGCTATGAGTTGCATGTTAACAAAAAGCGTTTGCACTTCCAAATGTTTAAAGTCTATGCAATATTGCCTCAGAAAACTACCAATCTCTGTAAATGCCATCAGAATGTTTGCTACAAGTTCTAGCTGCTTCAAACTTCTTGCCTTAAAATCAGAGAAAACTGACTCAAGATGCTCTCTCTACTGTTGTGTTAGTTCTATATTGTACCTTCTTTCTTAGCTACCATCTCAAACTGCAGCTCTAACAGCATGACTGAAATGGAGTCTGAAAAAATACAGAATAGAACCAAAGGCAAATCGTCTCTGAGCATATCATGGCAAACCTCTTCCAAAAATGATGACATATTTTAATACCATACAGAAAAGAACTTCAGATGAGTTGTGTGTGTGCACATACTAAATTTATTAAGAGACTTTTAATATCATCTCTCACACCTTCTACACACAACAAAAATCCCCAAAAAATTTTAACTTGCACTGGATAGGTGTTAAGTTTGAGTATTTTTAAGTATTGTTCATCAGCTGTAAAAGTGATATTCATCATCATATTAGGTTTACATTCAGAAGTGTCAAGTACAATACCAGCACTATAAGAAAAGATAATTTTTTTTCAGGTCTGCATTCTTATTCAGAATATGGGAAGACTGGTGCTTTTTTTGGGCTGTTGCCATTTTAACTTCTTTCTTGAATCATGACTCATATTTATAACATGGCACAGATACTTCAGAAAGACACCTAAAGTAAAGGAAAGTTGTGGATCCATTACTGTAAACAAACCAAATTTGACAGGAGAGAAAACTAATGTATGCATTTCCAAAGAATGGTAATCTATGGTAATCTCATTTTTAAATCCTTGATATTTCAATGATATTAATGTCTAAATTATGTGCTGAATTTCTGTTATGTTTTGCTTTAAACATGTGCAAAGTACATTTTCAGATTTAAATGGCACCTAAGCGTATTATAATTCACCTGAGTAGAGATAAAGGTTGTTAACTGAAAGAATATTTTATGACATTTCCCTGAGATCTGTGTTTACTTTATGTTAGATAATTTTTGTCAAAATGAACTAAATAAGAAAGAGTCTGAGGATAGTAGATTAGGAAAGTTATTTTCCAAACTAACAGTCTCTGAAAGGATGAGAGCTAAAGAGGTGGCTGATAGTACTTCTCACTTCCTCATCAATGAATCCCTTGCCCACATTCTTCTAGAGCATCCCTCTTCAGCTAGCACAGATTTTCCTGTGCTTAATCCATGTTTCACTGTTGCTTTTTCTACATCATCATCATCATGCTGCCCACAAGTTTCTCTTTATATTGTGCAACTCCCTGTTATATGCTGTCAACAGGAAACAGATACATCACACAAGTGAGATTAAAATCAGACATGGGTGTCCCAATTTATTACACATTACCACTCAAGTTTCTCTGGTCTAGTTTATTTCTTGAGAGTGCAGTTTAAGAAAAATCTCCCTTTCCCTTCTCTAAGTGGCTAAAATCATGTCAGGAGAAGAAGAAGTTGGTATTCACCATTGAAGCTATCTGAGGCCAATAACACACCATTACTGAAACTGCATATTGATATTCATACGTCTGAAAACATACCCAGGTCACACCAATTTCTCTGATACTAATAAAGTACCATCACACAACTTGTCCTCTCTACCCTTCGTCCTGGTACCATAGGCCATGTTAAATGATGATTTATCACCCATGCTATGGCCATCTAGTTCAAATTACCATCTGGATGGTGTCTGCAAGTGTTTCTACTTTCTGCATGTCAGGGTCAAGATACAAGTTCCCAGCATATAGGTTTCTGACTCAAGTCACAGTTATGCCACATGGAAACCTGATGATTTTCCAAAGTTCCCTCTTCCTCTTGCTGCTCTGCTGTGAATTTCACCTCCTTTCCACCTCCTGGCAGTATCTAGGCTTATGATTTGAAACAATTCTTCATATAATATATGATGCTTTTTGAAGAGTGTGGAGCAGAAAATGTTGTGATTTTGATCACCTGTCAGGAGAAGAAAGTCAAGATAATCCTGGCTGCAAGCCTGTATGACAACAAGCACAAGCACATTTTGACTGATAGACATAAATAAAAATATGTTTATAGGCAACTTTTGTGAAAAATCTCTAGCCACTTTGGCTTTTGGCAACCTTGCTTTGCTAATGAGGTACCAATGGAAACAAAGGCTATATATGTTCCTGTCAACAGGAACTCATAATAAGTAGCAACATCTAAAGATGTGGAATGGGAACTGTGTGGGATTTTGGAGGCAGAAGTGGATCTTGTTTTTTTTTGTTTTGGTTTGGTTTTGGTTTTTTTGTTTTGTTTTGTTTTTTTTTTCTAATGAAGAGCTGCTGTATAATTCTCTTCTTTTCTGATTTAGTTTACACTGAAATAAATAGTAAGATTCCATTATGGAAAAATGGGAGTTGGATGAGATCTTCAGGATGGGACTACTTATTAGGTCCTCTGTGCTTTGTTTGTCCTAGTGAACTCCTGTCTTCTGGACAGGTTGCAAATGAAGTCTTGAACTCTTTCAGAAAAGAAAGCAAAGTGCTGAAACCCTCAATTTAGCTGGCCTTTATCTGAGCCTGACTTGGGTAAATAGTAGTCACTAAACCACTGAAAAGGGTGGTGAGAGTGTGTGAAATCTTTTAAATGACGTAAAATATCAATCATGAGAATGTACTTCTCTTTTCTCCCATAGAATGATTCATTTTTTTGTATTAGGCATTGATGCGGTGAAACAGATTTACCTTTGCTGCCAAAAATACTGATCTATATATGTGTCAAATATATATATGTACAAACACATATGCACACAAATATATATCTTTAATATTTTGTTATAGAGGTGTGTTCATACTCACAGAGCAATTTCTCAACTGTAGTGTCCTAAAAGTAGTACAGTTTCTTTGCTCCAGCACTGTCTTTTGTTTAAGGAAGCAATCATTGATATTCAAAACACATCAACTGTTGTATCAGGCTGAAAGTCTCCTTGGTTCCTCACTGCCCCTCTGTCTGTGTCCAGGCTTGGATGGTTCTGCTGAGGGTGCAGGGGCTGGGCAGCAGGCAGGTGTGGGGTTACCCCCTTAGGCTGGGCCAAATTGTTCCCCTGCACTGAGAGAGAAACTTTCCATGGTTAAGTTGGATTTTGTAGTACGTGCTGTATAAATGCATCACTGTGCATTAACAAAGCCTCCATCACACCCGCATGAAGTGAGTGAGCCTTTACAGTAATGTGTTTTGGTATCAACTGTTTTGGACTTTTTCAGATTTCTCAAAAAAAAAGTGTGCTAGAAAAACAATGGCTATGTCTATCCCTGTGTGGGAAATGGTGCTAAGGATCATCCCATGCCACCGAGGCCAGCTGATGTATTTTAGTAGTTTTAAACTGCCTCAGTTTCCATAACAAGATGACTGCATCCATACTGTCTTTTTGGGAGTGGTCCCTGGTCCATGATACTTCCTAAGAACTATTTTTGCTAAACAGAATAGATATCATCCCGGTGATTTTTTCCCCCACAACTGCATAATATAGATAAGTAAGCACTAGTGTCTGGAAGCATTTCTTGGCTCCATCTAGAAGAGAGTTAGCCAGAAGATTTATAGTCCCCATGGAATTTAGACACAAGTCTCACATAAATTGATGGGATTTACAAATACATTGCTCCGCTGGAGTTAGCTCATGGTCACACAGAGGTTTCATTTATTTCAGTTTGTTTTGTAGTATCCAAATGCACACAACCAAGCATAAAAACATCAACTAAAACTGCTGCTAAGAAAACAGGCCCTGTTTGAGTCAATTATGCTGCTGTGATTAATCAGTTCTGGTCAGGTTATGGAGAAAGTCAGTGAATTCATACATGGAAATGGCAGAGTTATGGTGGTGAATTGGGATAAGACAGTGGAAAAAGAAAGTGTACTTTTTCTGGAGTAAGTATGTACACAAAAACACATTTTCCATCCCTGTTTCCACCATTCTATGCTTTAATTTTTCTTGACATTGGATCCATTATGGTATCGTATGAGTTTCGTCACAGAAGTAAATAACAGCTTGTTTCCTTGGGAGCAATTGAAAAACAGAGTAAAAACAGCACTTACTGTTTTTGAAAGTTGTCACATTGTCATGGCAGTGAAGTGTTGCATCATGTTGTCATGACAACTCAATTTATAAAAACTGATTTAAAGAAAAATAAAAGCAATGTTCAATGATGAAAATCATTTAACAGTAAAGATTTCAGCTTTTATTTTCTATCTCTTACTCTGCCTCTCTCCTTTTTTTCCTAAGAAATGGGCAACATTCAGGACTCTCAGCAAGTAAAGACTTGGAATACACAGCAACTCAGGCAGCATTTTCTTTCTTTCTCACTGAGACAGAGAGGGTGCAAGAATTGAAATGTGGAGGCAAGCACATTACTGGACCAAACCATCACTCCCCAGTACTGGGGGAAAGACAGAATGTGATAAAAGGGTGGTGTTTGTGCCGATTTGCGCAGTCTCCTCCCAAGCAACTGCTTCAAATATATATCAAGATAAACAGGTATAACACAGTCTGGATTTGTTGGGGATAAACAGCAGTGAGACTGCAGCATGTTCAACCTGTTTACAGATTCTGGTGGAATTTCAAGAGCCCTCAGCAATGACCTGTTTCTGTTTCTCCCATCAAAATCAAGGAGCATTTACTTATTGTGCCAATGGTTGGAGAGGAGAAGTAGGTTAGTGCTGACCACTATTGAAATCCCATTCTCTTTGCAGAGTGTGCTTAGAATGAGTCAGACTGTTTTGAGGATGGGATTGAGCCTCAGTATCAGGATAAAATAAACAAACAAAAGGTAAATTGTGCATTTGGTCAGTTTGTGTAAAATAGCCATCACCAAACTCTAGATGCTCATGTATAAACTGCAGACCAGCAGTGAAACTACTTATTCTGAGCAAGGTCAAGCAAAATTTGATTTATCACTGTGCATTGGGCTTGTATACATTGTAACATGGCTTTATACAATCCTTTTCTTGCATTTATGAAGGGAAGAATGTTTATATATATCTGTACAGTCATTTCTGCTCCTCCTGCTCTTACCCAGACTTATCAGCATTTCAGCCAGTTTCAGACAAATGTACTGATGTGCAGAGATAATTTTCCTGGATGTTTCAGGGAAACAGATTGCCTTGTGAAAAGATCCTGTCCCAGGAGCTTTCTGCCCCAGGGCATGCAGCAGGAGCTCCTAGGAAGGCTTCAAAAAGAATCATACAGGAAGCAACTCTCATAAATGGCCCAAATACAGGAGGAGCTTCCTGTCAGTCAATGGAAAGATGTATAGGCGACCAATTCTCACTCATTCTCACAAACCATCTGGTTCACCTGGGGAATTACACACAAAGTAGAAATGGATTGCATGACATGAAATATTGAGATAGTTAGAGACTACAGCAATTATCTATAAAGGATATGGGGACAGTTGTGGAGAAGGTCTTCCACCATTAGCCATGCTCTGAACATTTCTTTAACTGTATCTCTCATATTTGTGAACTGGGAGAACTGCCATTTTTAAAGGCCTTTGGCTTGGGTTCTTGCTCAGTATTTCTGAGTTTGAACATTTGAAGTGTTTTTGCTGCTAAAATCGTTTGGCTGTTACATTGAGCTGCCTTCCTCTTCACATTTCAGTACTTAAGCAGTTTTTGATAAAGTAAAAATAAGATCATAGTGGAAATATATAGTTTTTGTTCTCTTCATTTAAAACAGAGCAGCTTTTATATTTAGACACAGAATTTTTATATGTTAGAGCTTAAAATTACAGTGAACAGTAGTCATCTTAGGAACAAGAGAAAATCTATGAAATGTCACCCTGATTAATGGAAGTTTCAGAAGTTTACAGGAGTGTCTAGAAATGAATCATTTTGGTAGCCCAGATGAGAGGTGCCTCTGCAGTTGGAGCAGATCGTTGAAGAGACTCCACTGACCGATCTGTTAGTCACTTCTGTCTCTCTCAGTCTTGCCAGAACCTGCAATCAGTCTTTTAATTCTGTTTGATGCTTGTGCAGTGGCCTGACATGACCAGGTGTCCTTGGCTTTACCCCTGCAGGGGAAAAAGAAAGAAAAGTGTAAATATACCTGAACACTGAGAGACTTAGTTTCACTTGAACTGTGTTGGTGGTGCAAATATGGTGGTTTGGGTTGGATGTGGTGAACGAGCATGGTCGTGAAGCTGGGAGAGTTATTTCCTGTGACAACTGCCTCCACTGGCAGCATTTAGGCTTGCTACGAATGGAGGTGTAACTCTTTCCTTAATCCAACAGTAGCGCTGCATCTCTCTCTGAATTGCACATATAACATGGCAATGTGTAAGTTCCTGAAGCTCACCATGCCTTTGTGCCTGCACCTGGAACACAATACAGTAGAGCAAATATAGTCCAGCTTTCAGAAGTGCAGTCCTTCCCTTAGTAATTTTAAGCTAAGGTATGTTGTGCAGATTTACTGACATGACTGATGCAAAATTGGTGATTCACTGTTAGTTTTTCAACTCTACTTTCTCACCCACCATCCATTTGCTGTTTACTCCTGTGTTTAAGCTAGGTGGGAAAATGTATGGCTAAACTCCCATCACACAGTTAGATAAGTATGCTTTAAGTGAATGTTTATTAGTATCTTTTTTTCATGTATTCATCTAGAATTGTTTATTACTGATGCACACTCCTGTCAACTCAGTGGTTTTCTTCACAGATACTTTGAATGAAAAGAGAGCAATGTGGAAATCATTTCAAGGCAGATTTTTCACATGAACTAGCCACTAACTAATACTGTATGTGACTTTATCTAATTGCATTGAGCTCAGCCTATCTAGTGCTGTCACTCCAAATCACCATTTTAAGAGCCATGCAAGTTGTAGCACGTTTCAGGCATTAGTAGTGGCCAGGTAGTATTATACTGTTTTTAATGAATGTCTGTTTTCTATTCTTTGCTCTGCTTTCTTTGGAAAGAGGCCCATGTAACAAAGTATTAAGAAAACACACTGCTGCCCTGGAATGTGTATATTAGCTGCAGATTATTTCCTATTAGCAGATTAACTGCGAGGCTATTGGCTCTGAAAGGTCTTTGAGAGTATTTTGTTTTGTAACTGATTCAGGCCATGGGAGAGAATTGCCACCCTGATTGGGAAGAAGAATTAGCTACTGTTGCCATGGCCACTGGAGCTCACAGTCTCATTGTTAACTCCAGTGCCCTCCGATGAGATGCCACAGCATGAGCTCCTTGGCTTTGTTAATGCACTGATAGAATAACGGGGTTTGGGCAGGCGAGGAGTAGGCTGGGAAAAATCTCCTGGGGAAGATGTGAAATGTTTAGGTTTTTTCTTTTTTTTTTTTCCCCTTCAAATTCGGTGTTTAATTTCAGACATGTTGCTGTTCAACGCTACCCCAGTGCTGTCAGGCTGTGAAATCGCTCCCTTTTTAGCAAAACGCTGCTCTGTGCCTTTTGCAGGGAAGGGACGAATCGCACTCCCTTCCACGGCGGAGCGCCGGCCCGCGGCCCCCGGGCAGGGAGGAGGGGAGGGTGGACGGCGGCGGCCGAGCGGGGACGCTGGTCCTTCCTGCGCTCCGGGTCGTTTCTGTGTGGAGGGTTATAAAGCACAACAGGGCCTGGAGAAACCAGAGAAAGGACCCCTCAGGGCTCTTGTAAACTACACTGGCTCTACTGCTGGCTGACTTGCAGGCAAGGAGATAGACGGCAGAGGTTTACAGCCCATGTCTTCATTGGAAACTATTTGCTTGCTTGAGTTTTAGGAATTGACACTTAAAGCCTATCCTTTAGAAATAATGTTTTGAGTACAGACAGAAAAAAAAAAAAGAGGATAGAAAAAAGACAAGTGTTTAAAGACTTAATAAGAGCATGTATTTGCAAAAGAAATAAAATGCATTTGACTAATCAGTGGTAGACGGGGCTCATGTCTATCTTGTATATCTCTAACTCTGTTTAACTTCCAAGAAACAGTGAAAAATAAAGTATTAAAACTATCAAAGTGAAAAGTTAACAAAAAGTATATTGATGTCTGCATTTGAAACATAGCTGCTGAAATATATGTAAGTGATTTTAAGCAAAACGTTTAATTTTTTTTAAAGTTTGCTCTTCTCCTTTTCTCATCTTTGGTGTTAGTACATTCAATCACCTTCTTTAAATTGCCTCACTCTCCTGAGTGCTTCATTTAAACCACGTGTGGAAATGAGCCAAAAAACGTATTTCCACTGGCATGGTAATATGTTGGCGTTGGGCATTTTTCAACTCAGCAGCAGGGTGTGGATGATAGGCCAACTACGTGGGTATAATGTGTGTCACACTGAACGGTGGCACGGAGCAGCCTCAGCATGGGTGGTAATGGGGCTGTCTTACTGCGGCTCGCGGGTTTTTATAATGGATATTTTTAAACGATTGCAGACTTAGCCTGAGAAAATCATGGGAGGGCTTATTATAAAGACTCTTAGAAGATTGCACATTGTTCTTCACAGTTTCTCAGCAAGCTGTAGTTTTACAGCAGGATATTAGCAGAGTGTTTCTCACTGCTGTAGAGTCTTTTGGAGTCTCAAGCAGCAGGCAAGGCTATCGTTGCTGCAGGACCTCCCCCTGCCCAGCATACTCCCTCTTCCATTTTATCCTTTCTTAGATGTGTTTTTCCTCTTCTTCTTCCAGATGTAGTGCTTGTAAGTTCTCAGAGGCAATGGAGGAGTACGTTAAGGTGTATGAATATGCGCAAAAGCACAAGGGGCGTCAGAGGAGGGTGGTTTTGCTTAGCTTAGATCAGCATCTTGTGTAAATGAATGGAAGAGTTGGCAAGTAAACATCAGTATTCAGGAGGGACTTGGTTTAGATTGGCACCTGGGCAAGGTGACAGACTGTGAATTGCAGGTTGAGAATAAAGGAGCTTCAGAATTTAAGTGCAGCCTTGAACTCTGTACTTTCTTATTCAGCTTTACTTACTAGACTTCTGCCCACTTGACATTTGTTACTGCTAAGTAATCATCTGCCACATCAAAATAAATGGTTAATACATGCAGGTATAATAAGCTGCTCTAAAGTATATGCTGGTTCTGTAGCAGGGCAAAAGCTCAACAGTTATGCAACCGATCCTTCCAGTGTGAAAATGGGTAATTCCACCACGTAATACAAATTAGGGAAAAAAAGGCTTAAAGTAGAAAATGTGTATATATATTTCTCCTCTTAATTTCTCTGTAAAGTTTATAAGAGGATTTTCTGGTCTTTATGCTTCTGAACTTCTGGAAGATTTAAGACTCTTTTGTAGAATGCATTTTGACCCAAGATTCACTTCTAGATCACTTGTTCATATAACTGAAATCTTGATCAATGTAGAATAAACTCTTTATTCTGAAAACAGAGATACTACTGGTCATAACAGTGTGGAAATGGCAGATGTCATTTAAGGGCAAGGAAGAGGACTGGGTCTTTGCTTTGATCTCCAGATAGTGGTCAGCTGTACTTTTCAGATTACATACTAGGACTTTCATTGGAAAGACAACCAATCTAGAAAAAAAAAGTATTAGTCAATGTCCTATTTAATTAGTCTAATTTCAATGAATCCATTTTCAATTAATGCAATTTTGCCTAATTTTTAAAGCATTTAAAAACAAATTTAAAATTCATACCCTTCTGACAGTCCACTGGAGAAAATGGTGTATGATCCTGTAGACATCCTTTGAAATACCAAAGTTTAATTTAGCTTATTGCCTGAGGGAGATGAAGGTCTTTGTCTGGGGGAAATTCATGAATTCAGATAGCATAAGGTCTTTGCAATGAATGCTTCATAATCTCTGCTTTTATTTATGCATTCATATAAAAATGTATGCTTTACAATGCAATTTAAAGCATACATTTTCTCCTGATGGCTACCCTGACTGAAATAATAACATTTCTCCCTATCTGTCATGTCATCTTAATCGTGTATTTAACCCAGACTTCTTGTGGTGGTGGAAATGACAGTCCATGTTGCAGGAGAGCCAGCTCTGCTGTGCGTCTCATTCTGGAACTACAGTGCCAGGAGTGGAAGGGGATGTTCCAAAAGCAATGCTTTTGTCCAGGGACTGGTCACAAACTCTTGAGCGCCTTTCTGTGTACCTATTTGGATAAGTTAATGTGGTCATCCTGGAATTCTAGTATTTGAAGGGATGGAGGTGTATTTGCATTCAGCAAGGTTTACTCATTTTGATTTGATTCTGAGTTACAAGTTGAACTAAAGATTTTTTATTATTTTTATTTTTATTTTTATTTCTATTCAACAAAATAGCATTGTATGTGTTCCCTTGTTCTTGCTAAAGCTTCAAATCTTCTGAAACAGCAGAAAGCTCTATTTTCTAGGAGTTTTTTCCTTGTTCTTAGAATATGAACAAGCCCTTCCTTCATCTTCTCTATCCATCCTATCCCTCCAAGAAGAGGAATGAAGTTATACAACTTCTTCATTCATTTAGAAAAAAGTCTCCTGTAATTTATTATCCAGAACCCTTAATGGTTTGATTTTCAGCTTCTGTGTAGATACAAACACATGTGCTTTTTTAAATAAAATTATCCATGCTAAAAAAAAAGGGATGAAGACCTTCCAGTCTTCTGTAATGAAATGGGGCTCCTCTGTAAACTTTTTCATGGAATATTTTTGTTAGCACATAGATATTGATTTAGCATCTTCAGAAGGTGTTTGTTTATAATAAAAACTGTAGTGAGCTGCTTTCACTCTATTAACAGTGTACACTTGAGAGTACTGGCTTTACTTAGTAAGGGTTTTTAGAGATCCTTTGTGATAGAGCAGACATATCGCAGTCCTGGATTAAAATTTCAATTATTTTTATTTTCTTTAGGGATAGAACTGAGCCATTCTGTTTTATGGACAAGTATGTATTAGGGGATGAAACTGAAGAAATACTTAGGAAAGGAAAGTAAAGAAGTACATAGATATGTTATATTGGTGGCACTTAGTGCAAATGCTTTGTAGCTACCACTGCTTAGAACAAATAATGTAAAAGTACATTATGTAAAAGTGCAGTAATGTAATGTACACAGAAAAGTTTTAGCTGCTGTTTATCTTCTGTAAATGATATAAGTAGGGAAGTACAATTGCAGGCTTGCTCCCAATTGCCTTTTAGGACAGGCTGCTGAGTTCTTTCTAGAGCTCTCCAAACTAGATGGGAGTGGGGTACTGCACCTGATAAGTACTTAAGGCCTGTAAACCTCATTCACACTTGCACGTGAAGGGAAAACCTCCCAGGCTATGATTTAGCACAGTGAATCATGAGTAGGAGAATCGAGCTGCTGAAAAGGTAGTACAGAAGCTTTCTTGTGGTTATTTGGGTATCAGGTAGGTAAAGAGCATTTCAAAAGCTCAAATGGCTTTGTAGATACATTCAGCATAGTCAATATCTCAACATCACGTAGCCTCACTTTGGCTGACTGGTATGTATGTTTGCCCAAGTTGAATAAAGAGTTAATAACATTTGCACTGCAGTTGGAAATACTCGAAAGTGCAACTGCATTTATATTTTATATTTATCTAATAGAAAAATATGTACAGGTGTGAGAAGGTGACTATAATAAATAATTGAGGAGGACATTAGAATAAGAAATCAAAGCCACTTATATGCTTATGGTCTTTTGATTAAAGATGGCTGAGTGCAGATCAGTGGAATTAATTCTGGTTTCTTAATGGGCAGGGGAAGTGATTTTGTTCTTTTTGTAGTGTAGCCTTGTTATCTGACTGCAAGTACAGGTGGGAGTATGTGTAAGTGATGGATAAGGCTGGTGGTTTATTCTGGACAGAAATGTTAAATGATAGAAAGTTTTAAGAAGGGCTACTTAAATGTAAGTACAGTTAGACATAGAAATAATGTCATATTTTAAAAAAGATTCTTAATATACATGGTAGCAATTAATAGTTACAATTAATTAATATATAGTAATTAATTAATAATAATTATATATTATTAATAATAGTATTACTTAATTAATAGTAATAATTACAAACTTGTTGGAACACAAATTCAGGTATTTAACACTCACCACCTTTGCTGTGATGCAGTCCCAGATGTCTAAATACCTGATCATAAAAGATTGGTTGGTATTCATTGTCTTGAGAAAGACAGCTTTGTCTGCATTGCCTTCTCATCCTGTGCCCACTGTAAGTGCTAACAATTTTACCACTGGCTGTACTGGAGTCACAGATGTTCCATCTCCACATAACCTCTTCAAGTAGATGATGTTTTATTTACAACCATCCTGCTTTTGTGTCTTCTTTCTTCATCAAATGAAATAAAAAATTTGTAATGAATTGTTCACTGTCCAATACACTGTAGTGGAGCATGGTGTGAGCAGCTCCTCTGAGGCTGGCCATGCTCCTCTCTTGCAGCTAGTACAGGTTGTACTGTGCTTGTGCATTGGTACGGGCTGCCTGGCACTGAATAGTTCTGTCATGTAGGCAGTTCTTCTTGGGACCAGGAGGAGGCAAATGCTGAAATCAGGCTATGTTCGTGGGAAATCAGGTGGGTCCGTTTTGCACAGCCACAGACACACCTAAAGGCCATGCATGCAAGCAGTGGAAGAGCTAGAAACATGTCTGATACTGCCTCACAGACTTAAATAGCATAGGACAGCAATTTTTATTTGAATGAGTGTGACTGTAGTGAAACAGCCACGTATTATCACAAAAAAAGTGAAAAGTTAAAGCTACCTGTACCTGTATAAGAGCTCTCCATCCTGCTGGGTTGGACACTGCCTGTGCTGTGCAAGATGGGCAGGGTACAAATGGTACAGTGGGACAAAAAATCATAGTGTACTAAAGAGATCATAGTACTGTGGGGAACTCCTCACCTCCTGTATCTGCCTGGTCTTTATATGATCTTTACAGTTATCTACACGTCTCAATAGCCCCTTAAAATCACTGTAAATGTTCTGTAAATTGCAAAATTAAATTCTTAAACAGGGTTCAATGCCCTACATGCTCACTAGCTGTTCATACCAGTTCTTCACTTTGCCTGTGGACCAGGAGCAAATCATTACCTGAAAAGTGTGCTAGCATACCTTGTCTATGAAAGGCAGTAACAATTCCTGAACGTAACAGCTCTCTTGCTGTGGCACAGACTGTCAATCTTCCTCTTCCCTCTGTCCCCTCTCCATGTTAGAAACTAGGTAAGAAGAGTCATTGGCTTTGCAGATGATGATGATGATAGAAAGTCACTTGCAGTACCTAGGGACATGGTTTACTTCTTTCACGTCATCACCTTAGAAGCCACAGTCCACTTGCAAAAGATTAAAATTATTTTCTGAAAACTGTAGAGTATCAATAAGTGTGGCTAAAGCTGTTACTTAACTAGACTACAAATATTTTTTTTTTCCAAGACCCCTCAAATATATATATCTATATATATTAGAGATATAGCAAGCTCTCCTAAAAACTGTGCTTCTTTCTTTACTAGTCACATCATTTGCTTAAATTTCTGCACTAATCTTTGAGTTCTGCCCAGCGGATAATGAATAGATAGTGGATGTGACAGTAACTGAAAATTATTTTCAATTCTAACAATATCTAATAGTGATGCTGTATGCCAGCAGCATGATGTAACTAAACAGTGTAAGAAATGGATTTAAAAATAGGAGGAGTTATTGGACTTTCGTATTAAAATTTATAAGTAGTTCTTAAAAACTGAGAAGGAGTTGGATTGGTTTGTGGTGATGAAAAATAATATCCTTACTGCCCTGAGGATGTTCAGATTAAGTTAATTTTACTTTATTAAAAAATAAAAGTAGCACTTTCATGTTATTGCTTTGGAATTCGTAAAGCACTGTGTGATAAAACCCACTTCTTTTCCTTTTTAAAGTTATGAATTTTATTATACGCAGAAGAAGAAAGTGGGTGAGAGAGATGATGCATCAGCTTGTGGTAATTGCTATATACTTTTCAGATACAAGCATAATCTTTCATAATATTTATGGAACAATCCACTGTTTATATTTTGTTTCTTTTTTAGTTGACTTACATAGAGAATTTATCCTTTAATGCTCACTCAGAAATGAAATAATTCCCTTGTTATATGATTATTTGTGGACTATGGAGTGGAAACCTCTTAGGTTTAGGTAACAAAAAATTCTAAACTAGATCTTCTCCATACGGAATAACTCTTTTTCATGTAAATGGGAATGTAAGACTTTTAAGGTGGGTCATAGATAATGTTTCTTTTTCATTAAAAGGGGCATACATTTTTCTCAGAGTCTGTCAGAAAACAAATCAAAAAAAACATCATGATGTGTTGTAAGCTACCTATCACACAACTCTCATGCCTTTTTACTTTTAATTCTAGGTGGTTCTGTGTGAAATTTCTTGTTATTATGGTAGAAAGGTGAGAAAATTTGATGTTTAACAGGGAGATCACCACAGTTGGCAGCTCCACAGACTAGGAGGACTTGAATGTTTATGAGTTGTCTTGGAAAGAAATGAATCATGAAAATTTACCTTGTGAGGAATAATTCACTGCATGGAACTCATTTTTACAGGGTTTACTGTTTTCCTGAGAGCAGCAAGATCTCTTTCATCTGACAAAAATCTAAGTTCTCTACTACAAAGGCTTGTAGAACATGTCTGATCTTAGCTCTGCAGATAGCAAGCCTGTCATGTTCTCCATGATATATAAGCAAGGCAAAAGCTAAACATCTGTTGCTTGAAATAAACTCTTTCTGTCTCATTACATTTCTCCAGCCAACCTCTCATATCTAGAAAATGTCTCATTTTAAGAAAGAATACAATTTTGAAATCATTACTATCATGTAAATGCTGCCAGCACCCTATTTGACAATGGGGTTTTTGTTAAGGGTCTGAAGCAAATCTTGAACATTCTGTATTGAGAGGAGGTCCAGTCATTAGCAAAGTCATTAGAAACATAAATCAAAGTGAGTAAAACCATTTCCAGATTCTATAAAGTGAGCAACACAAAATATTAAGTGTGAATCCTGCCATTAAGTTATGAGAAAGCAATGTGGGTTTCAGGCCCACTGAAGGTGCCAGCAAGTTACTCCACATGTAACTCCCTGATGCAATTGTACAGAATGATGTAGGTCTGCTGAAGTCAGTGAAGCTTCTCTGGTGTGCTCTGATGACCTGATTACTTGACTCTTCCATGCACAGAGGGAAGTCATTCCTTGTAAAACAGTCTTTTTAAAATTAGTGTAGTCTTCTGGTTCTGAGTTTCACAATAAGTCCCAGAGATCAACCCAGTCCACCTGTTTTCCAAGACTAACCATGCAGACTCCATGCTCACTTTAGCCCTCTGTTTAGACTCCTAGCATGGGGTGCGATGGAAATTCAGCTGCTGTGGTGGCTACAGTCTTGTTATTTGGGCTAGGTCAGAGCTTTGAAGCAATCAGTTTCTTTTATAGTAGTCATTGCTCTTAAAAAGACATCAACTATAGCGGCTTTTAAATGAACAAAAATGTGGGTGATCAAAAGACGAAATGAGCTGTGTCCAAATGGTTTTCTTTCCAGCTGCCAACTGGGGGAGCTGCTTGTATAAATAACTGTAAGATGGGGATGATAAGCACAAGGATGGGGATGATAAGCACAAGGATGCCATCAATAGTTTATGTGCTTAAGCATTTTTCTGCCATCTCGGAGAGAAGGTTTCTATTCACAAGGATGCTCAGAAATTGGTTTGCAGCCATCAGGATGAGCTGGTGGGTGTGATCTCAAGTCTGTGCTGCCTGGTAGGTTTCTCATAGTCAATTATCCCACTGTCAATTATCTTGTCACAAATCAGAAATAGTTATGAATCAAGCTTTTTTTTTTTTTAATTCATTTATTTTACCATGGCAATCATCTACTTAAAACATTAAGCAAAAAAAATTCCTAAACATGCAATAAGACTTAAAAGTAATCTTGTTGGAGAAGGTGTAATGTGCCATTTGCTGCACTGTTTCTTGTATTCACCAGATTATTAGCCCTTGCATCATAGGGGTGAAAAAAACGCAGAAAGGAGATCTATGCATGTGAAACAGCTAAAGGAAATATGAGTCATGGTGACCCTAAAATAGTGTTTGAAATGGCTGACAGAAAGCTTTAGAAAGAATTTATTTAGAGGTAATTCTGCTAATACATCCTTGGTCTCCATTTTTATTACTAGGAGCATTTAAGCTCTAATCTTCAGGCTGTGGCGTAAGAATCCTCTCTGTGTCAATCACTTATGGCGTAAAATACGGATTATGTCTTTAAGTGGGAATTACAGAACAATGAAATCTTTCAGGCACTCATTCATTTTTTCGGGGAGTCTACAGAGTGTGTCCTAGGAATTTCTGTCAGAAAACATGGTAAAAATATTCAATCACACACAGAATTGAACTAATCTCTAGATCTGGTGTTAGAGAGGAATTTTTCCACAGAGGAGATTGGCAAAGCAGCTAGGTGTGGAGAATTTTCATCCTTTTCTAGGACAGTAATCAATGAAGGGAGCATCTTCAGGCTCTGCCGGGGGTGATGCAAGTAAAGTGTGGCAACTTGGCTTCTTTCCAAAACCTTCCCAGTTGGAGCTAGCCAGGTCCTGTAGGGCAACTGCTTCTTCCAGTACATCAGTACTCTGTAAGTCATTTACATTTTCCCACATGAAACTTCCTCCTTCTTCCTTGGATTGAGGAGGGACATGCTAAAGAAGAAGGAGATTTTTTTGCTGCCTTCACAGTAAGCTGATTTGTTGTGAAGGGAAATCTCTGCGGTCTGCAAAAAAGCACATCTAACAGTTCAGTAGTGAGGGAGCTTATGATGAGCTGCATTATGTAAGATAGACAGCCATCTTAAATACTTCCTTGCTACTTTAATTTGTATTTATTATTTTGATGTGTTTTCTCTTTGGTAGAGAAAGTTTCAATTTTACCACTTCTTGCATAAGCCAGAGAGGGGTGAAATTTAAGACTAATGAAATTAAATGTAACTTCAGGTGCTTCTGCTGGAATGCTGCCATAGAAGAACTGATACTGTAACTGCTGCCAGTTTTGTCATGTTTGTGTTAAAAGCAGCACAAGGTGAGGAAGAGCAAAAGGAGAATGTAAACATATCAGTACATTCTTACAGTCTCGTGGATCTTTAAAGGCCAATCTTGTGAGATACCCAATGTCCTCCTGACTGACTCATTTTCAAGGAAGAAAGTTCCTTTGGTTTTCTTAAAACACTCACACTACTGATGAGGCTGCAGAACCTGACATTTAACTAGAGATGGAAAGTGGCAGACCTTTCAGTTTCTCCTTGACAGATCCTGAGTTACCTATTGGCACACTTGATTTCTCTTTGGAAGGTGTAACTGCTGTCTTGCCCAAAATAATATGCATAAAAATCTGCAAAAGAGTCTCATGCCAATTTCTCTTTCACCTTGATGGTGCCTCCCTTGGCTGTAAGGGATTTGAAATAGCTAGTCACTTATTTCTGTGCAATGGAAAATAAAGAACAGCACCCAAAGGGTTGAGTTGACCAAGCAAAGTCCTTAAATCATGATGTTGAAATCAGAGGGAGTGATTGAAGTAGCAAACCTTTCTCTTTGCTGTACTAAATGGATCAGGCCCCAAGTTCAAGTAAACACTTGACTTTAGTATCCTGGGTAAAGGTTGAAGTTACTGTATGTTATTTTATCAGCATATTTCTACAGATGAGAGCAGCAGCAGCAACCTATGCCCTGAACAAATGAATAATTGTCTGAAGAGTACCACTGAGGAATCTGAAATGAAAAATGATAATAGTGGTAATAAGAATAACAATAATAATGAAGAGGTGTTGTATTTTAAGCAGAATATTGCCATCAGATACTTTAGAAATGTTAATCAGTGAGGTCAAATGTTTAATGAAAAAATCCAGCTATTATTTTGAGCTTAACCTATAAACTATCTATTTTGATCAAAGACATATTTCACCTGTAAAAGGAACTATGATCTTCTTTACATATCAATTGATTTCTTCTGATTTGAGAGGAGGTGAGCTATTGTATTGGTTCATCTATTATGAATTGGTTGGGTTCTTTATTTCAGGTTTACTCCTGTGGCTTTCTTGTGATCAGGTATTTGTAACCTTAATGGAAAGTTTAGAACAATAAATGAAGAATACATGTTTAGTTTATCTAAATAGCCCAATTGGGCTATTATTGGCCTATAAAGGATTTACTGCTTTGGTCTGAGGGTTTTGTGCTTCATGTAAGTGGAAAGTAGCTCTTAATGTTTAGCAAAACATAACAGGTATGCACATGTATGGCTGAGCAGACAATTTGTCTTTACCAAGATTATACTTCGTCAATCATTCAGCACAAAAGAGATCTTTCGTAATTTGATTATTCCTGCAACCCTTTAACACAAAGCACATTTCAGGTTTGTTTCCAGTTAAGACTGTCTTTCTCATGTTGTTTGTCCATGTATGTAACATTTTAAATGTGAGTATGTGTTACCATTTAGATTTGATGGAAGAATTCTTTTGAGAAAAAAACCGTGAAAGCAAAGAAAAAAAAATTCAAAATCAAAATAGGAGTCAAGCTTCAAAACTTCAGAAGGGTGAAGCCCTGAGTGTTAACAAGTATTAAAGAAAATTTTATTTCCCTAAGAAGAAGAACAAAGAAAAATTACAGAAATTCTTCTGACATATAGTGGAAAAAGTTTTTCCTCTTAGTTGTCATTTTAATTCAAATTTCATATCCATGTCTCACCAGAAGTAAACAGATTGCAAAATAGATATATTTACAATAACTTCTTTTATTATATCCTATGTATTTATGTAATAATGTTTATACATATATCATGAACCAGAATGTTTTTCCAGTCAATTATATGTCATTTAGGAGAACTGTGATCCAAAGTTGTGAGTGTTGTATGTCTCATTAAGAAGGCTAGGTCCCACCTGAGTTATTTTTTTACAGAGGTATAGAAATCAGAGAAGAAAACTATTTCAACTTGTGTATTTGACATTTATAAGAAGTATTTTTAGGCTTGTTAGAAGTAACTGATTTGCTCTATACTTGCATTAAAAATTTAGGTTTGTAAAATACCAACAATGCACAGAGTTAAGAACTAAGTCACTGACAAAGCTCAAAAAAGTTGTCATTAGTAGGAAATCACAGCTGGTTAGAAATGTTTAGAGGATAAATGCACAAATACTAATTAAAAGTCCAAAAGGATGGTCCCCAGCCAGCAACTCAGCCTCACACAGCCACTTGCTCACTTCCCACATGCCCTGTGTCAGGCTGGGGGAAGGGAATCATAAGGGTAAAAGGGAGGGAACTTGTGAGTTGAGATAAAGATGGTTGAAGAGGTAAAGCAGAAGCCATATGCACAAGCAAAGCAAATAAAGGAATTCACCCCTTCCCATGGGCAGCCAGGGGTTGAGCCATCCCCAGGAAAGAAGGGCTCCCTCAATATAACAGTGACTTGGGAAGATGAATCCCATCACTCCACATATCCCCAGATGCTTGGGGGATATTTACAGTTAAGCCCTTCTAGTTCATAGGGAAAAAGAAAACTTCAGAGATGATTTAATTTCCATGTATAGGATGTTCCTGAGTACAAAATGCAAAGTCCTAATAAACATCTTTTTTCAAGCATGGGTAAAACTCCTGACTAGAAGCTGAAGTCTTATAAATTCAGACTAGAAAAGACCAGCTTTGAGAAACTGCCAGTGGGGTCTCTTGGTTTATTCAGATCAGAATGGGATGTCTTTTTACAGGAGTGCTTTAGCCCAACGCAAGTTTTAATCAAGTACAAATTACTGGGTTGCATCCAGCAGCAATGAATTGAAATTTAGTTGTTTCCAACCATAAATATGACATTTCCAAAAATGTATAATGAAATCTTAGTTTTGCTACCATCAGGATCTGTATTTCTCAGTTTCTCTTCTCCTTCCAAGCTAGCGGAAAGATACAACTGACTTTTGGTTTTTTTTCCCTGTGATTCCTCATCTCAAGAGGTAGCAGCCCCCTCAGTTCCTTGTATAATCTACTGTTCCATATTACTAGACTGAATTTTATTGGCTCCAAGACAGATGAAACTTGTTGCATATTAACAGGTTAATGCTATCATCGATGCTTTACTGAGGTAATGCTAAAAATAACCCAGGACTGACAAAAAAGGTATCCACTTTAGTCCAATTGACTTAACATCATTATCAAGGTGACCATCTAACTGTTTCTTAGTTTGAATCTTTATTCTCTCTTCAGGTACACCTGCTGCATAATCATAAGGCTAAATATTTGCCAATTCAAATCTATTGATTAGGCTGTTAATACTCTCTACTGGGTTAACGGTTGGACTTGAGGATCTTATAGGTATTTTCCAACCTAAAAAATTCTATGATTCTGTGATCCTGTGATATCTTCTGCAGTAAAGAAGCAGCATGTGAAGCAGAGAGCTGGTAAAGGTACTTAATCCCTTCTCTCTTCTCTGAAAACTTAAACTTAAAGCTGAGGTCTCCTCTGATCTCAGGGATGTGAATCTCTCCTGCACACTCTGCACTTGCTCAGAGCACAATCTGCCTATTGGTGCCGACGGGTTTGCCTCCCTGGAAATCAGGCTGTATGTGCAGCAGGATCTGCTCTGGCAGCCAGAGCTGCAGAGCAGGACTGAAACTGGACAGTCCCAATGCATTGATTTCTTTAAGGTAAAAATCTTTATGCATATATTAGAATCACAGAATGTTAGGGGTTGGAATGGACCTTAAAGGTCATCTAGTCCCAGCCCCCCCCTGCCATGGGCAGGGACACCTCCCACCAGACCAGTTTGCTAAAAGCCTGGTGTCTAACTAACCTATGTTAAGGGCCAAGAGACTTGAGCAGGAAAATTTTACATTTTCTGGTTACAAGTTTGTATATAGATTTTCTTGGTGCTAAGCAAGTTCTGGGCTTTTTAAATATTCCAGTATTTCATCTTTCTGCTGCTTTTGTTTTTCCTTTGAGCTATAGTCATGCACTTTGCCCCAGACAGGTCTCTGAAATAAAAGAGTAATGAATCCTTCTTTCTAGTTTCAGCTTGCAGCCAGTTCATTCAGATAGATTATATTTCTAAACTCTGGGTGTGAGGTACATGGTCTCAAATGACACATCATGAGAAATATTTTAGCAAATGACGGTTTATTATCACTCTGTCCTTTGAACTGCAACATCATTAAAAAAAGGGGAAAAACCCACATTAATTTAAATACAAAAAATATGGTAGACGATTCTTCTCCTCTATCCAACACTGGTGGTTCAAAAGAATGATATTTTCTTTGATTTCTTCTCCATTATATTTCTGTATCAGTTCATAGAATTTTGAATAGAGTTGCCTGAATTGATGTATTTTTTGTGGTTTTATTTTGATTCATGGATTGCAATGCGAAACAAAGTGTATATATACAAAGCAGGTTTTCTGTCCTATCACATGGTGCAATTTGTACCACCCTGAAAATTGAGCTAAATCCTCTGGGTGTGAAGTAAGAAGAAACAGCTCATTCCCTTTGCTCCTCAAAACCACATGAACTTAAATATTAATGAAACTTTCATGAATCACACTTAACACATACTGCCCCTTTGTGCTGGAAAAGGCCCCAGCTTTTTATGGTTGGTACTGTACAGCCAGAAGAATAAAAAGCAGAGTCATAAAAGAGTAATTAGTACACTTCTGAACTGAGCTATTTTATTGTGTAGATGCTAATTAAGAATGATAGATCCCAGTGACTGAGCGGCACATCATACATTTGGTCAGCATAAGTGAAAGGTCAGTTATCATTTTGACTGCTTTAAGTGAAAATGTTTTCCCTTATGTCAGTGATTTCAGGAACCACAAATGTCAAAGTGAAATGCCTTACGCCTTCTCTTTCTAGAATGCGGATTTTTAGTGACATAACAGGAGTGTTTGCTTTGTGAAAGCATTTGATTTGCTGTGGGGGTACTGACCAAACAGTCAGGAGAGAAAAGAAAAGAAAATGTAAAAAATTAAAAAGTAAATATTAAACCTTGGTGTTACAAGTGTGTTCTGTTTGGGGTGGTTCTCTCAGATGCTGTAAAATGGACTGGCTTTCCAAATGGGGCAACCCCTGCTGCCAAAAAATGATTCAATGAGACTAGACACTTCAAAGTTCTCTTTTGGAAAATCTCATCCACTTGATCAAAACATTCCTTGATGGGTTTAGAATTTTTCTAAGTTATTAATTTTCAGAAAAATGGGAAATGGTAGTCTTAAGTCCAAAACTTGAGATGAATTCAGACATTGCAGCTTTTTGCAGCAAAGAGACAAGTCAGAAAGGGAACTCGTGTTCTGGCAGTAGGAATGTTAGACATCTCACAGATGCTCGTACCAGTGCTACATGTTTAACTTCACTTGTCATCTCGGTATTCTTCATAGTTTAGACACCTTGTATTTTTCTTTAGTACTGTATTACCATGATTAAAGTCAATAGAAAAAATCCTGTCCTGAGGCTATTAAGACCTTTAGATACTTTAAAGGGTACATGCTGAGAAAAAAGTATGACATTATTTTTTTTTAAGGAAAGTCAATATTACTTTTTAAATCCTGCTTTATTAAATATAATTTGGTATTTTGTCATTCAAATCATATATATGTCATTAAGGATGATCTACAATTTTAAAAGTAAACAAAGGGAAAAGTAGATAACAAAGGAAGACCTTTAGTTCAGTTCTGCAATGGGTTTTGGGCAGTACCAAAACCACTAGAGTTTTAACTGGGGGCTGCACTTAATATTGTAGTTCATATAGCAGTTGAGTAATTTAAAAATATAAGCTTGAATTGACCATGAGGTGCTGTTATACCTCCTACACATCCTATTGCGGTCCAAGAAAAGAATGATGCTGTATGAAAAAAAAAAAATATATATATATATGCTGCAACAGGACTGCAAATAGCAGTTCATGGTTTTACATACTAGTGCTTCTACTGTTGAGTGCTTTAAAGAATAGCATCTCCTTGCACAGGAAATTGATACTTGATAGTGCTTCTGATAATGCTGAGTCGGTGTTTGAGTAAATGGGTTTAGCATGCTATAAAGTGACTGACCAAGTGAAATTTCTTAGGTAAATGGGTATGATCAGTAATGATGATCCCTAGAGTAAAAGAACATGCAGCAAATGGGAAAGTAAACTCAGTAACAAAGGACGAGATTTCACCTAAAAGTCAGTGACGGACAGAAATACCCAGCACAGATCAGAGAATGAGTTGCTTGGTGACAAGGAGTAATAACTGGTGTAAATGGCATCTGAATAAAGCCCTTGACCTTGCTAAAAATGAAGAATAAAAATGAATGGGCTTTTGGGCTTTCAGCTCCTGGAAGAAGCCAGTGAGTGGGCAGGCACAGAGCTCAGGGCAGTCTGGGCAGTGCTCCCGCCGCTTGCCGGGATGTGGTGCATGAGAACCAGCGGTGGAGTCTGACTTGTGTGCACAACAGGGACGTTGCAACTAGGAGCTTATGTTTGAGTATAATGCTAACTTACTCGGGCAGCTCTGGGCACACTCCTAAGAAGCCACTAATGACATTGCAGTTGTGTAACTTGAACAGTCTCTGTTCTTGCTCACACTGCCAAGAATACTGCAACCCAAAAAGCATGTTATGCAACTACAAGAGAGAAACTTGGGCCGCTGCAGACAGCCGCATCTTGACAATTAGATTTTTGTCCAGACTGGTTTTTCAGCTAATTTTATATGTTAACAGGACTATCGTTTTCCTGTATAGGCTTCTTCAGTATAGCAAAGCCATATATTTTACTAGGAAGCTGATCACAGTATTATAGTATAACAGCATCTATAATTCAGCTTCTATTTATCTTCACCCTTCTGAGTAAGGAAGCTGCCGACAGCTTTCCTGAAGGTCTAAGATACACTACAAAATTATAATCAAGGTAGGGGTTCTTTGGAGAAGAGAAGAAAGAAATTTTTCTATACAGCATGTTTATGCGGACCTAAAACAGGAAGAAGAAGACGCTCAATAAGAGACCTTGTGTATTGCTTGCTTCAGTCCTGTGCAATCATAGGATGTCACATTGTGCTTTAAGAATTAGATCACATTCTATTTTAAAATGCATAGAACTTTTTTTCTTTCCCCCTCTGCTGCTATTCTTGTGGAAAGAGTGTTTTAAAAGTCTGCTTGCTATAAAACCATCTTCTCCTTTCTGGCCTAAATTTATGCCTGACCATAACTGATGAAAGACTAGACAAATTACATCATTAATTGTTTATTCTCATTTGTGGTATGCCATTTATGTGAGTGCCATCTTAGTAAACTTCAGTTGTTGAATTACTGACTTTAAAAGACTGAGAAGAATATGTGGGATCTGGGAATTTGAGTAGAAGTCTGTTGATATCCAAGAGATATTTTGGATTGGTTTTCTGGGTGCTGATAATGCTCAGTTTCAGAACTTGAGTAACCTTTCTCTGTTCTTGAGATGAAGATGAGGTCCTTGTCAATACAGAAGAGCACTCACTGAACTGCTAACTGTGCTTGTTAATTTACCTGCAGGCACAATAAAATCCATTATGTCTTCAAATATTGATCTTACCTTTGATTTGGAGTGTAAGATATCATTTGAGCTATTGAAGCAAATTGTAGTTTTCTCTGGGAATTAACTATGAGTAATTTGAAAGAGATTTTCTGGCTCAAAAGGAGACAGCAGAAGACTGCTCAAAGGGAGGTGATTGAAAGGGAGGGGGGTTATTAGTGACATCCAAGAAGTGTAATCTAGGGACCAATTTTTTAAACAGTTTCTTTAATGTCTGCAGCACAAAATGAAGAGCCCAATTATACATTTGGGAAATGAGGATGACAATTTCTGCTTAACATGGCTGGTTACAACAGTTAGACAGAGGTGGCTCCTGGAGCAAACCCAAAGAAGTAGCACTCTTGAACCAGATGCTGAGCTCCAGAGTCAGGCTCTTCCTTTCTTCTTCTCTCCCTTGATTTTTGAATTCATTACTGAAAAATGGCCTTTTCTTTAACTAAGCTTGACTCTGGGTAAAGATCTAGAATCTCTCACATTTTTTGTGCAGGTGTTGTACCAGCTAAGCTAGAGGAAAGTACTTCCATGTATGTTTCCAAGTCAATGTGTCCCCAGTTGCTCTGAAATTTTTCTGCACTCACTGTTTTGATTATTTTCTTAAGAGACATTTCACTGTATTTTGCCTATTTTCCAGGTTCCTGCTGAGCTTATGTAGGAAACAGGCAGAGAGTTCTTGAGGCACAGGGAGCTCTGCTGACTAGGGGGAGAACTTCATGTGGCTGAGAAGCTTTCAGGTTAAAGCCAGAGCTGTTTTCAGGGTTAATGGCTGCTACATATGGCTAATGTCGCTCACAGGTTTGGATTCAGGCACCTCACGACAAACTAAATCCTGGTTTAGATACCTAAAGCCTACTTTGGATCTGGACCAAATTCTCTATGTTTGGAGAAATGTTGTGGAGAATATAAGTGCTTTTGATTTCAGCATGCAGATACTTAAACTTCATTAGAATGAGAAAAGCAAGAAACCTATGCATAAATTAGTGTTAAAATACATTCAGATTGAGATCTTAAAAAAATCAAGGAAATCTTGGGGTAGGATTATTACATCAGTCTTTCTGTTCTCCTCCACCAGACTCAAACTCCCTTTGTCCCAACAAATATGGTTGTTTCTGTATCTGCCACTGGGGTTTATTATTTTCATGTAGAAGAGTTTATTATCATGCAACCAATATATGTAGTTAAAAAGATGTTGTCTCTGTTATGTTTTTGGCTGACCAGAGCCTGGTCTGAGCCTGCTGAAAACTTTGCTTAGTTTTCAGCAGCATATGCGAAGACCATTTGCCTTAATGCCTTAATGGACTGTTTTCATGCTCTTCTATTTTTCTTGTCATTTGGAACATGTATTGTTTTAGATAAGATAGCTTGGGCTAGTTTAATTTTTTAAATACAATATTGTAAAAACACTTAAATCTTGGTTATTGCTTCAAGCATCCCAAAATAGCATTCTAAATAGATACTGTAATACTGTACTTGTTTTTCTATTATTTATCTAACAAGCCACCCATGGTGTGTAAATTCCATCAAACAATGTCTGCATTGTGGAAAAGAATAACTATTGGTGTCTGTTTTAAAAGTTACTCTGTCTGTTTAGTAGGACTACATATACATTTGAAAACAACCAACCAAGTTAGGATGAGCTAATGCTTTTTTAGTGCTTCTTTTCTTCCTCTTCCAAACTGTTCTATCACTCTAAAATAAAGAAATATTTCTAGAAAGATGGGAAGCTTTGTCCCGAGTAGGAATCCTGGCCTCTGAGTACCAAACATTCATCTCAGCATTTTGTTACAGGGAACAGCAATTTTCTGTATGGGGCTGGGGAAAGAGGATAAATCATAAATAAATTAACACCTTTCAGTTTTTTTATGCATTTGTGTGCCCTATGGATATTTGATGTAAATATATAAATTATCACTGTGAGACTAGATCCAAAAAAATCAAAGAGCAGTGAGGAATCCCTCTTTTCAGAAGTATTGACAGGTGAGCATCTGAGTGTCTGTTTCTTAAATACAGAGTAATTAAGGTGCAGCCTGTGACTTTTAAAATGAAGCATGTTAAAGAAGTTGATGTTTTTCAACTATGTAGCCGTTGCAATATTTTAGGTTTTGAAACGGTTTTAATTAGTATCAATTGTGTAGCATGTTGCATTTTACTAGACTCACAAGAAATAAATATAACACTCAGATTTCCAGGAACTCATAAAAGATCCTTCTTTTGTACAGAAGAAGGCATTTTTAATGTGTCTTAAAGCGCAAATATTTTGCTTGTAGTTCTATGTGTAATGAGAGTTATTACTACTCTGAATGCTAGAGATCTGTTGCTAGATCTATGCATGGTAATACAGCAGTAAAGATCCCCATTGTTAAGCATTTTCCATGCACTTAAAAATAGGATTAATGGACTGCTTGCATGGCAGGTTCTATTTACAACTTAGAGTTTAAATCTGTAGGTATGTGCTATTTACAGCTGAGACAATCACTTGTTGATCTTTGCTAGAATTTACATATAACTTTATCAATACCGGAAATGTTTCATTTGCAAATGACTCAGATCTTTACAGTAGTGTTTGAAAATGAGGGAGGTAATTTTTACATTAATATTGTTATTAAATATATTATGCATTTTAGGAGTGTTCGCCCCTTGAGCAATAAGGAGTGTATGTTTAAAATTGACACTGTTGTTCAAAGTAAAAGAATGCAGAGTCTCATCTTTTTTATTTGTCTCCTACAGGCTCCTGCACAGTAGCAGACGAAGCAATGTATATTTACAAATAGAGAAAAAAGGAATGCAAAACCTCAGATTTAATACTTGATAGTTTATTCAACTCTGTTATCACCATGAGATTAATGTAATCAAAATGACTGTCCTACCATAATAGTTTGTAGACTAGAAGTGATTAGGTACATTCTGAAATTTATGTTTGTGTTTATATTTTAGTTAGTGGTTTAGGCTATGAAATTTTGGCCCTGGGGTTAAACCTAAAGGTTTTCAAACCAAGAAATCCATGGCTAAAATATGTTTGGTGGGAGGGAATAATGTAATTACACACAGCTTTTTGATAAACAGCCTAAATTGTGCTTCAAAGGACAGATGTGTCTTTAATAATCTGAACCATTTGCATTTTCAGATTAAACCCTGCTTGATTGCATTGTACTTGATACGTATACTTAAATCTATATGTTAAATGTTATACTTTGATATAGAGCATATTGTTTGACTTTGTTCTTATGATCTGACAAGCTTCATTATATAATAAACTAGTTTAAATAAATCTTAAAGACATAAAAGTGTTCTTGACACTAAAAAAAAAATTTGAAGCACACAAATGATATATTGGTTAGATGTTCCAGAGAGAGTCAAAGCTTTTTTTCATTCAGATCTTTGAACATGTGTTTCGAATAAAGCTGTAAGGCATTTTCCAGTAACCAGTGTTGTATTACAAAAATGAGTAAAGTAAAACAAAAGGAAAACATGTTTCAACATTTTATTCAGTATTGTCACACATTGTTGCACATTTCCAGCTGGAAGTAAATGTGACATTTGTAATGCTAATTTTTCAAACCTAACCTTTTATAACATATAAAATATTACTTGGGATGGTGTGCCCTTGTGAAAAGAGCAGGAGTAATGAAGTACTCGATCAGGGTTCAATTGGATTCCTAATGGCTTGAGTGCAATTACACTGCCAGTTGGTTGCAATCAATCAAAACCATTTTTGAATTCTTCTCTTAAACTGTATCTAGTGTTAACTGCTGATAAGCAGGTTACAGAGCACTTGACCTGATATAGTAGCAGTGCGTGCGTCTCACAAACAACAAGTGATGCTGTTAATGCTACTGTGTTTTTCCCACATGAGGCAGACCCCCTGATTTGTTAGTACAGAAGAACACACTGTAGCTGTAGCTTTGCTCCATATTATTATGTGTGATGGGAAAAAATGTGAACATAAGTGTAATGCAGCAGCACGTAAGGAAAATGCAGTATAAAATTTTGGTGTTATGTATGTAATACTGTTAGTTGTGGGCTACAGATATTTCAACTAACTCAAAAAAAATATATGTCGTTGAGTTGTTCTCCATTTTCATCTATCATAATGACAAATTGCCAGGCTCTGTTGACTCAGAGAGCAAAAGCAGAGGAGAAGCAAGAAGGGAAAGAGCACATGCAAGCAATTCAAATATTAAAGAAATGGCAAATTAAAGAAAAAAAAAAGAAAGAAAAATCTTACAATTAAGCTATAATGGAATTTATGGAAAGATGGATATAATTTATTTTGGTTTTATTTGTCCAGGGCCGTAACATATATAATCTAAACCATACCACATTCAGTGTCGCTAATGGGACATTTATGCTAAAGGGACTTATTCCCATACTTCAGGATAGGAAAAATATACTCTAATGTTTCATTGCAAGGCATTCCTCTGAAAATAAAAACTAATTAAATATTTTTTACTCTTAGTTGAAAATATATACCTGAAGACGTTTAATCCATGGGAAAAGCAGCAGAACTCAGCAAATGTGGTGCTTGAAACAAGGCTGATAGTATCAGGAGGCTCAGTACCTCCTCACTAGCCAGTACCTAATTTTTACCCCACTACACCTCAGCAGATGACATTTTGCTACGAGTGTGGCCGTACAAAAGTGTTTCACTATTTGTGTTTGATTCCACGATTCCTCTCCTGACTTTGGTAGCACAAAAGCCCTGCAATTGTAGCGAAACGGGGTTGATGCCAATGTGCTTTTTTTACAAGCTGGGTTAATGCTTACATTCAAATGTTGTTCCAGTTGAAGACAGCAACAATAATTGCATGCATCTCACTCAAAGAATATCTGCTTGTTTCCTGAACAAGTTCTTTGGTAAATATATATCATTTTTCGATAACGAAAAATTAGTAAGGATTCACTCTGTAACTGTACTCCTTAAACATATCCCAAGCATCATCAGGTAAGTTTGATGCTTAAAACATTGGCTTCCTCAATATTTAGCCTGCACCTCTACTTCAGATTCCCACTTTGGCAGGTGTATAGATTAAGTCTTAATTTTTTCAGAAACAAAAGTGAGAACAGTTTCATTGCACAGTGAAAACTTGCAGCTAGAAAAAGAGAAGCAGAAAGGAGGATGTTTTTTGGTTTTGGTTTTTTTTTTTTTTTTTTTTTTTTTAAATCAGTTAAGGACTAAACATACTTCCAGATGGTCTCTCTTATATTGTACTGCTTTATATACAGGGCCATCTGTAACTCTTTAGTTAATTTCCACTGGTCTAATTCTGTACTTGCATGTATGTATCTAGAATAGATTTGACCAAAATACGAGGCTTTTATGTACTGTTTGTGGGATATTTTCAGAGTAATATATAACAGACCTCGGCTTCTCTGCCCTTTGTGTAGATACAGAATGCCAAAGGGTAGGGGAATGGCCTCCTCTCATATCTTATCCAATTCTTTGGAGGCTCCTTAAGCCTCCTTAAGGAGTACAACAAGCAGATTTGGTTTGTCATATGTACATACAGTGGGAAGCTCTGCATGCTCATTTGAATCCACAGTATTTATAATGAACATGCTTTACATGAGTGTCTAAAAACCCCATCCATTTACTTCACTTAAAAATACCTCTCCTCTCTTTTCCCAAAGACAGTCATTTAGAGCTTTCAAGATAATGGTGGGAAAATTTTGTGCAGAGGCATTGATATAATGGCAACAGCATTTATTCTCTTCATATACCAGTTTTCAAAAGACTTGAAATTGCAGAGTGAATTTTTGGTGCATTCATTTTTAATTGACCATGTTGAAAAAAGGGGAGCAGCAAGCATCGAAAACATCAACTTCTCTGAAGCGTTTGTCACTCATTTTTTTATTTTCAAAATGTCTCTTCTCTTCATATAACTTAGATTGTAAAGTAAAAAACAAGTAAGAAATATATCAAAGTAATCTAATCTGTGAAAACGGCCTTGATGTAGGCAATGCTTTCTGCACTTGAGATCTATCTAAATATTTGTTCTATATAAGCTATATAGAGCAATGTAATACCTTCTGTTACCTCATATATTCAGATTTCACTATCCAACCTTTATTTCTTACTGGGTTTTTAATGTATTTTACTTTTAATGGCTTACTTTCTTGAATTTAAGAACACTATGCAGTTCTCTTTTTGGGCCTTAGACATGCAAAGAAATAGGTAATCTTTTTGTCTCTGACACCATTTTTCTTTCTTCTTACTTTAAGACTAACATTTAGAAGAACAGTAAGGTTACAGTTGTCTCTGTCTCCTTGTAGATCTTTCATAACGGGTGCTTTTAGGCAATGAAAACCACAGAGCATATGGATCAAAAAGAATGGGATTCAGGTGATGAAACCGATTGTTTCTTGTTGCCTGTCTTGATTTTCTTTTGCGTTTGCGCTGAAAGGTTGAGGTTGAAGTCAGATGATAAATTTCCAAGGTCCTTGGATGGTTTAACCATCCTCATTTTCTTGGGAAAGATAGCTGAATCCATTTTCGTACTAGTTTCAACTGGAGATTTTAGTTTTTCTTGCTGGGAAATCCTATAATTTCTTTCCATGTAAATAGTGATAGTAAATAAAAAAATGTTGCTCTGATCTTCTTACTTGGAATTAAGTGATTTTCCTCGTTAACTAAGCCTGGGAATAACAAAAATCTGGTGTATCTGTTGCCAGAGGAAGATTGGTACTTACATTTCAGTTTAACTAACATTACTAGTCAGAAATAAGTGTCTATGCCTGAAAAACAGTTCTAATGCCTCTGTGGACTGAGATACTTTCCATGGAAGACACCAGTCCCCACAAGTTGGGCCATCCCAGCGTTCCTGTGCTACTTGGGGTTTTATCTACCTGAAAATATATGAAGTGGACAGGGTAGTTTGTTTTTTTAATTCAGCAGTTTCTGTAAAGTGCTCTCTGCAATCCACTACTGCTCTGCTGTTTTAAAACTAGTTACAGAAGTATAGGCATCAGCTATCATGAAAAGGATAGGGAGAGTTGGTAGGGGGGGTCTCAAAAGAGTGGTGAGCACGGGTTTGCAGACATTTTTCTGTCTGCCAGAGTAAAAGAGTAGGTGTTGGCATTTATGTTCCATCTGTGTAAATTGACATATGATGTTGTTCATATGATCTAATTCTGTGCAACATTTGAGCACCTACATGATGCAAAGCACAGAAGGACAGGCCACTCCTGCAGTCCTGTGGGATGATGTTGCTGTTGGCTGCTGCTGAATCTGTTTTACCAGAAAGTCAGTGAGAATGCCAGCATGTTCCTCTTTTTCTCTTCACTGTGTTGTTCTTCATGTTCTTAACTCTCAAAAGAAAGAAATAAATATCTGTGTTGGCTCCAACCCTGTAACAACTTTCCCTCAAAGTGATAGGCAAAATAAATGGTAGAATGATATTGTTCAGAATTACTCGTCTCGGACAGACTGCTATAAATTTAGCAACATTGTAATCACAGATACTGAAAATAGAAGGATAAACTTTCTTTCCAAATGAGGAGTTTGCTCTGCTTTTCCTACTCTTCTCAAGTCAGTTGTCTTATAGTAATACGAGTGTTATTTGAGAGCCTCCAACTATCAATTAAATGTGACTTTCAGTCTCTTGTAGAACCTCATGGTATTTTATTCAAACATTCACTGTGTCTTCTTCAGCTTATTTTAGTTCAGGACTTCATAATTTTGGAAAGCAGGCAATCTAATCTAGTCTGTACATCTTTCTGCAACATCTACTGGAATGACGTTGTAAAAGGCTGTGAGTACTGAGTATTGGCACACAGCTCTTACCAGTGGGGAAACTTTATTGGAAAGAAAGAAAAGAAAAACCCCAAAGAAGGCAACATCCTGCTGCTGTCACAGCCCACTTCCAGAGCCAGGTTTGATTGTAGATTCATCTTGCTTTATATTCCAAAGACACAATTGTATTTGATGTCATTAATACTTAGTTTCCAGAAATTTCCAGTGCTTTTTTTCTGCTTGTCTGTGGAAACATAGGAGTAAGTCAATGATATTCCAAATCTTGTTGTACATCTACAATGCAGGTTGTTCAAAACACATCCAGTAATCAGCTGATGTGGCATTTGAAGATGTCATTTGAAGTTTATTAGTTGGCCTGGGAAATATTTAAGTAATAAATTTGTATAGACTTTATTGCTGTAAAGTAATAAATAGTTGATAAAAAAGTAATGATCTGTAGGCTCAGTGCATTCCTAAGTGCCCCAAAATTCATTCATTAAATCCTCAAATGAACCTAACAGTAATTGTGACAATTCACAGCACTAAAACAATAACATGCAAAAGATGAATTCCAAAAGGATTGCCTCTACTAGAGTTGTGCTTGCTGTCCGAGTAGGGGCTATAGACATGTAATCAGACTTAGTGAATAACTGGCTGCTTGAAGTCACTTTTTTCCAGACACAAGGAAAAAAATATATTATGAGAGTTCAGCATCTCTGAGATACATAAAAAATGTAATTCCATAGGACAGTAATTTTATTTAAAAAGTATTAAGTTTTCAGATTGATAATATGCATTTAAAGGACATTAAAATTAGTACCCACACAATATGGTACCACCTAATTTGAAGATTAAAACTGAGCCAATTTAAGAGCATGCAGGGAGATTTGAATATACTCAGCTTATTTATGTATAGCCATAGAGATAATCAGTTTATCATGTTTTTTAAAAGAGAATTGTATTAATAGAGTTGCCATGAAAGTAAAAGTAATTGAGAACAGTATTACAGCAGTATTATAAATGCTGATGAAAGAACCAGTGGTTAGAATTCTCTTGTGGAATTAAATATGTCAAAACAACTTCTACACAGTGGAGCAAATTTTGTGTAAAAGCCAACAATGTTAAAAAAACTCAGAAGACAAACAAATTTACCAATGAAGCACAGAGTAAAAATGAAAATTCAAAAGGTCAGGCAGTGATATTATTTGACTTATTATAGATCAGTAGGATAATGGAAAGTGGAAAGTAAAATATCTTGAGATGTATTTGCCCTAGGTACTGTACATCTGTTTGGCTTCGAACTTTAATGGAGTCATAAGATAAAGGATCTTTTAAAATAAATTCCAGGCTCATGCTATGTGCTATTTTAAATTCATCCAGCCTCATAGGCTGATTCTACTATGTTAAATATAGGA
>VXBQ01013853.1:181495-232942 GCA_013400175.1 Phainopepla nitens
TTCATTTGAACATGATTTGTAAAAACAAAAAAGCTTCCTGAGATTCCGTGGGTGTGCTGAAAGCAGCACTGTACCGACATAGTCAAACTTTACAGAACTCAAGAGATTTTTTTTTCAGTCACTGTGGCAAGGCTATTCTAAAAGTCTCTATCAGTAATAGTGAAGTACTGCAAGGGTTTGATCTCTTTGATATTCTGGAGAATTATTTTTCTTTTTTTATTATCCTCATTTTAAGAGATGATGGAGCAATGAATGGAACAATAATTTATTGAGTATTCACACACTGTATGTATACTTTCATTATACATTTATAGAAGACCTATTGTTTAGTATTTTCTGCTGGAGGCTAGTCTTGTAAAAGAATAATCTAGAATAGACTCACTCAGTGCATGTGTTGTCCATTTGCCTGTCAGCAATAGTTTTGACATTAAAAACAGGGAGTTTGAGTGACTGCTGGTCTGTCTTAAGGTATGGTAATGAGGCTAATTAGGAGAGATGAGAGCTGAACTGGATATGTGAAGGCAATTATCCGTGAAACTTTTGTCATGCTTTATCTTTATCAGATCTCTATTTCTCTATTTTTGGCATTTGCCAGTGACACGCAGAATGGAAATACTTGAAGTGATACATCTTTTAAAAAAAGCAAAGTAAAGAAAGAAGGCAGAAGGAAATTGATATGAGGACATCTCATTATTAAACTGTACAACTTACCATGGATATTGTAGATCAGCAGGAAAAGACCTTGCCTGTGTTATTCTTGTCACTTGCATTTACATGAATTAAAATCAATTGCTTTTTGTGATAATGAACTTACTAGACAACTACATCTCTACTGTTCAGTGAACATTGTTTTGTTTGCTTTTTTATGTTATGACTAACTCCAGCAAACATGTTACTAAACATACTTAAAAGAAAAACATGTAAAGAGCATGAAAAGACTATAAAATCTCATTTAATTGTATATTTTTTTAAGCTGAAATTTTCTCATTTCTGTTTTCAAGAGGCTAGTGTGATTTACTTTCAGACTTTTTCTTACAGTCTAGTACAAACTGATTTAAAAAGAAGCACTGAATAGAGCAAATGAAAACCATGTGTCACAAGTCTTGATGAATCAATGCATATAATCCTCAAAGAAAGAAGGTGATAAATGAAACTTGCACATTAATGAGACCATAACCAGGCTCAATTACTAGGCCTTTTTGAAGAGCCGTAGTAACTTCACACATCTTTTTATGTTAGAGAGAAAAATTACATCCTCTGAGCTGTCTGCACACTCCTGCTTCTTGGACTGTCAAAAGACAGTGTACCTCTAATCCATTTTTAAAGAGACCATAATGTTAAAGAAAAGCCTATCTATATGACACATGTAATGAGTTTTTAAAGGAAAAAAAAATCTTCATTGTAATTTAGATTATTTTACTTGGACATTTTATGTGAGTCTACCAAATGTGCTTACAAAGTAGTATTACAAACTTCAATTCAAATTTATCATAGTAGTCCTCTCTTCTGAACTTCCTAGAGGTATGGCAAGGAATATAATGAATAGATGTGTAATAGAGATTAACACTTACTGCCCTAATATTTTTCCGTTAAGAAGCAGTTCATTTTCTCAGATTTTGTTTTGTAATACGTACGTTAAAAGCTTTGAATTTATTGCTAACGTGTCCAGAATGCCAGCACAAAATATTTGAGGTTTATAATAATAATCCTAAATCTTACATGAAGGACGGAAATGTATTTTGTGTCTTTAATTTCATTTGCTTTTAGCAATAATAAGGAAAGTTACTTGATCTCAAAATATTGCCTGCTTGCTACTGTGTTCTCTAAAGCACAGCAGAATATTGCTGCTATCAGTTACCACTTCCTCTCTTTCCCCTGCATTGTTCATGCACACATGAAGACAGAAAAACCTCCTCATTCTTTTTACACTGCAAAGACCATAAAAGGGGGTTATTGCAGATTATAAAGTAGCCAGTAGCCATTAGCTTCTTTGATATCTTCTACTGAGCTTTAGTAAAAAGGTTACTGTCACCTCTATGAGAGAGTTCAGAGAGCTCCTCTTTCCATCGTTTTTTACGTGATGGGAAATATAAAAATAAATAATAATAGTGTTAATGTTATTGATGATGATGGTGACGATGATGATGATGATAACAAACAAAAGGAACCATAAAACCAAAAGAAACAAACCAAAACTGGCTCGGCAGTTTTCTGTAGAGCAGGAATAAGAGAGTGACCACAGAAATGCCACTTTAGCCATCTGCAAAAGCAGTGCTAGGGACAAAGGACTATGCATGGCACCTTTTCTCACTCTAGAGTTCAAATTTAGTATTGCTATAAGGATCTGGAATACAGATTTGCGCAAAGGGGAAAGCTGAAAACAATCTTTAGATCATTTGTTTGTTACCTATGAGCTTGACTAAACAGACTCCTCATATGCATTCCTACTCCCTTCAGCTCTTTATCTCCTCTATTGACAGTCAATTGTATTATGCATGTCTACTCTTTACAAAGAGAACAAATGTGCTAGGAAGAGTATGCAAAATCTTGTGACCCAATACCACAACTAAATAATCTATAGAAGTAATTTATATGGTTGCAGAAGTTAACTTTTTTTTTTCATTTGTGTCTGAATTTCTTTACCATATTTTCATAAGCAACTGACAGTAGTGGTATAAAAACACTTTAAACATTTTATTATAGTACTGAGGCAACAGGTTACCTATGGTGTTTGCACCCAGTAGGTTACTAATGAAGTGTCATTTCCCTGCCTTATTTGGTTTGTGTTGCAACCTTAATTATATTTCGATTTTAGAATAAGCTCTCAAAGTAGTGTACAGGGATTTGGCCACACGACTTGCATTAACATTAATCAAAATCGCGTGTCTGAATTCCCACCACACTCCAAATGTGTCCTGGGATTGTTGATGGGGATTGTGTGCGGGAGGTGCACATGCAATAGGGTTTGCCGCTGGCTTCCTCTTATTCTGAGTTGCGATCCTGCTCTTCGTACCTGAAATAAAAGGTGGCAGGGAGTACAGAAGCCCATTGTTCACGGGCTGTGTCCGTGAGGACAGTTACAATTCATGTTCCCTCACTTTAATCCACATGAACCGCCTTTGCTGAGAGGCTGAGGTGTCAACTCTAACCCAGAGAATCAGTCATGTCTTTTAGAGAGCTGCAGGATTTTGAACCTAAGATTGCGAAGCTGTTCAGTAAAATACAGCCTCTTCATCTCTGTCATCATCCTCTGTGCCAGTCGAGGCTTTGTGGAAAATGGTGGCTTATTTTTATCAGTGATGTTCATGTTCTTAGAGTTTTGCATTTTTCTGTATTTTTCTGTTTCTGGTTACAAAGCAAAGTGTCAAATATTAAGTGGGGAAATGTTTCAGCAGTTCTTGCAGTCCCAATGGAGGCAGTGCCTGGAGTTCAGTGAGATGGCCTGCTCAGAGGTTCTCCTGACTAATTGAAGTAGGCTCTGGAGATTGGACTCATTTTGGTGTGGTTGGCCATGGATTGAAAAGGGTTGGGATTTTTTTCCCGCATATATTGTATGTGCTTCCGTCACTGCTGGTCACCCGTTTAGAGACAGTGCTCTCTCATGGGTTTAATTCCAGAATTTCTCACAGAACCAAAATAAAATTGTCTTTTCTGGCCCTCTTTAATACTCAGATGAGGTTTCCTCCTCAAAAATAAATTCTAAAAAGGCTGTGTGTATTGCCTCAGTACAAACTTAAGAAAGTTTCTGTCTCAGCATTGGAGTCAGTAAAGCACAACTGTTGATAAGATGACCATGGTTGTAAGTCGTGTTGTTGCAACTATGTCTTCTGCTGGCTTCTTTGGAGTATCTTTAAGAAGAGGGAAAAATACAAGATGATTTGTCATCTGATAATCTGATAATCTGATGCATGGCATCAGAAGAAACCTCCAGGAGAAAAACTCTCCTATCTTGGAATGATGGATGCTGACTGATTAAAAAACAGGAAAAAGATGTTTAATTTACTGGATTTGAAAGCAATTACCTCATAAAATAAATAACAGCTTTCCATAATACTTTTCCATTAATCCATATATGTAATGCAAGTAAATGAATAAGAAGCTTCATATCCTCCACCGTTTACTGTGATTCCATCACAACTAGATGAATAGTTTCTATCTGTAGTGATGACTCATTGATTTGATGTAGCACCCTTATACTTGTTTAAGAAAAATATAGTTATGTCCTTTTTGCTGCCTGAGGCTCTAACATTTAATAAAAACAGAACCTCAGTTATTTTCCTGATTTTTGTCTTAGGTCAAGTCTTGGAAAAGCTTGTGGATGTGCTTAACTTTACACAGGTGAACAGGCTCATGAAAGTAAATTAGATTTCTCCCATGCTTAAAATGCATTGCAACTTTTTTTTTTTTTAATTTCGTATGAGCAAGGCTTTTTTGTGCTGCTAAAAAATTCAGTATTATTTTTACTTTGTCACATTTAGATGATTTTTTTGCTATGGATTCCATTTTAAGCTAGCACTTCTGGAAAGAGTGCTCCCACTGTTGCATTGGCTAGAAAAAGAGAAAATATATATTTGCAACTTGTATGGCTCCAATGAAAGTTCTAAAAAGGGTTGCTTTAATCCTAGAATCCACCTAAAAGCCATTAAAATTGTTAATGAACAAACCAAGAAATATTGTGTAATGAAACAGTTAAAGTGGCACTTGTTTCCTGGCAATGATAGAAAGAATTTTTTCATTTTTAAAAACTGTTTCAAAATCATCTTTCAATGTGTAGTCCTTTTCAGTTTGCGTCTGTCTGCATCATAAGCGATCTTTTCACCCTCTTTTCAAAGCCATATGAAGCTTGAAATGCAAGATAATTAAAACAAATCTTGAGTAAACTGTTTTGTGGAGATAGAAGTTTGATGGTTGAATATATAAAAAATTGTAACCAGATGTTGTGCAGAAGCCATAGTAGTTTAAAGATCATGAGCTTTTTCTTTTTTCTTTTTTTTTTTTTGTATGAAGCAAAAATATTCTAATTGAAGTTGTCAGCAGGAGTGAGACTAATATGCCTGTATTTGATTAAATAATAGTTTATTTAACATTCAGTGTGGCCCAAAATTGGCTGAGACTAAAATAAAGAAACTTCTTACTTTAATTTTTCGTATTTAAATAGTGTGAAAAGTAAACCTAGTTAATGTTAACATCTTTGCTTGGTATTCCCAGCTATGATATTATTGTCCACTTCTGTGTCTTATTGGAATGCTTTGCTATCCATTGCACACACATTTTCTTCCTATTCTCTTATTAACTAGTTGGTAGATGGAAGAAATGGAAAAAACAAAGATGTGCAATAAAATCTGGAATGCACTAGTTGATCAGACTTATTACTAAAATGTGTTAGAACTTAAGAGCATAATGCAAGCATCATCCTGCATCCCATCTTGCAAGTCTATGCAAAGCACAGAATCTCCAGCAGACACATTAAGGGATATCCATGCATGAAAAAGGTTGTGTGTTTTAAAAATACCAGACTATTGAACTATGAGCAGTAGATTTCCTGGCAGTTATTTACTCTATCCAGGATAGCAGTGTTTAATGGATAAACTCAGAAGGGGTAGTGGCTAGAAGTCTTTACTAGGTGAGTGCTAGATTTCTTACTGCTTTATTAATAAACATAGTGATGTCTTCTGAAGTTACATGTTGAGATTCTTTGTCTCTTTTTTTTTTTTTTGGTACTACTTTGCTGCTTATATAGCTATGTCATCTTACGTGGTGCTGTGATAAACAAGGGGATCCCCATCTTGCCTTCTGTGAGTAACCACTGTAAAAAATGGAGGAATTTCATTCTCACTCTGCTCTCTGTAGCTGTTTGGCCTTTTGCATAAGAACAGACTGTGTGACTCATGATCCACAGACTGCACTGGATTAAAAAATGAACCATAAAGTCGTGAGTTGCTTGGCTTATTGGTGGCATGTGTATATGTGTGCAAATACATCCCACAGGAACACTTCAAAATGAGGGCTGGGATTAGGCATTTTTAAGGCTGACACATCTTTAAAATAGCTCATTCCAGTTGATATGTTGCCCAAAGTATGGTTTCCCGGTGTTTCTTTTGTCCCTGCTATGGGAGCAGCACCCTTTCAGAGCCCTAACAGGACCCTCTGGTGCTGGCAACTGATGGTGACAGTCCTGCCCAGCTGCTTCCTGCACCTTCCCCTCTGTACCTGAGACTGCACCCAGTGCTTTGAGCAGCGCTGATCTCTCTGCTGCTCCTACAACCTGCCAGTAAATAGCAGACAAGAGCAAATTTGTAGCAGGATTACAACATTCTGTAGGAAACTTGTATTCCATTATGAGGCCATTAATCAATTGAAACATAGGAGAAATCCCAGCCCTGGCTGTGCAGGCAGTCTGTGTTTCAGGACTGTCATTCCTGAAATGTAAAATTATATAGGTCATCTTCAAGATTAGTCTACCATGTCTACTCTGGTTTTGCCACACATATGCCAGGGTTCCAAAGGTAGATGGCAAGGCCATAGTAAAATCAACCAAGAATTATCCTTACCATAGCAAAAAAGAAAACACAATGCAGTCGGTTTTTGATCTTCTGTTTTCTTCTTCTATGTTGAAAACAGACTGGAATCAAGTCAGGGCTAACTATTTAGATTTTCTACTGTCTTCTGTTTTCCTTGTACTTTATGCAATAGGTTAACTGAGTATGAAGTAGAAGGAGAGGATTTGTCTTTGATTTGGCAATGGAAGAGTCAGTTGCAAAGCACTGATTTGTTGAATGTTGTGGCTAAGTTGCTTAGCTTTGCACTGCTTATAGTAACTTCTGGAAGCTGTTCCCTCATTAACTCAGACTGTTATTAATAAAGGAAACAGGGCCCAGTATTTATATGCTAGGAATTATTTCTGGGAGGTATAACTCATTGGTAATTGCACCCTGATTTTGGAAAGATCTTTCCATATAAAAATCCATACATGTGACATCCACTTACATGTGTGGGCATTATTTAAAAGAGCAATACTCCCTCTGTATCGTGCTCAGATTTATAGCCTGCTTTAGAGGGTGCAGGATGCTGGTCATAGTCAGGTAGCGCTGGCAGCCATCTCAAAATCTCCTCAAAGGATCCAGAGGTTGTTACTGCATGAATCATTCAGTGTTCCCCACACCTTCCTCATCTTCCTGCTGATTTTACTATCAGGGTTTCACAGCCAGGAAGTTTCCACAGTCATGTCCATTTCCATATGACCAGCCACTAAGGTGTGAAATCCTAGGCTATGACACAGAACCAAAAAATGTTTCCTATAAAATATATGTAGGAAATAAAGGCCCTTCTCTTTTCAGTTCCTGAAAGAGCTTTTGGCAAAGATGCTGATGAAATAGAAGGTTTTTTTTCTCCTAGAAAAAGGGCATGCCATTATAAATGTGCTCCCTTCTGGTGTACATGTTTTTCCTTCTCACTTCTAAAGATTCCAGTAGGTGATAAAGATAAAGAAAGGGAGTGAAAACAATTTGACATTCACTGTTAAATAAAACCTGTATTAAATTGAAAAGTGAATTTTTAAGAGTTCTTAAGAGTGAGGGTTTTTGTTTTGTCAGTAAGACAGAAATGGCTTTGAATATAGTTGCTGCTTGTGAACAGTCTATGATTTCATACAGCATGTCTAAATGTAAAGGTTACTTTTTATTTCAGATTTGTATACGTGGGCCTTTCTGCAGGCTGGTTTCAAAATCAGATGAATTCTGATACTGGCAGGTGGAAGGTAAAAATGAAACTGTTTCCTGATATTTTCTACCTAAAGTCTGATAAATTGACTAGTAGAATGGGACCAATCAGTTCTTCTTTGAGTCCGAGTCCAAGACGCGCACGAGCGCATGAACACGTACAGGCAGCCCTGTGGTTTTTGCCTCACAGTTACATACAGATCAGCCACAGCCGCTGGAGAGTGAGGCTGCAGAGCTGTTTCGCTGATGCCACTTCAGAAAGGAAGGAGAGGGCTTGTTTTACAAGGCATTTCTGCACAGTCAGCTTCATTTAAGAAGACTCCAAAGGATGTGAAAAATAAGGTAGCTGTGGGCTGGCAGGCCAGTTTTCGCCATGCCTCTCCTTCAGGCGGTGCCTGATTTCTTGAAAGCCGTTTTTCAGTCCGTCACAGCACTCTGAACTAAAGCCTGAGTATGTGACAGGGTGGGTACATTTTGTCCTCAGCACGCAGAACTCCTGATGGAAAACCCCGCTAAGTTATGTGTTTCTCTCTTACTACTCTTGTCAGGCTTGTGCCGTTTCAGAGAATGACTGGCCCCAGCAGTAAGCTGTCCCTTGCCACTTGCATTAGAAACAATTTCTTTGGTGAAATGCAATCTGATTCTGACCATACGGATTTTGGAGCTGGTGTCTGAAGCAATTTAAGAGCCACTTTCTTAACTGTAAGAAAAAAATTAGACCAGAGCTGCTGGAAGCACTGCTGTGCAGTAATAACAGTGTTCTCTCTGGGCAGCTGTGAATAAGTAGAGAAAGAACAGTGGGCATACCAGCTTCTAAAGCTGCAAAGGCAGAAGAGCCTCAAATCCTTCATGAATGTTGTTAAATAAAATATTGTTTGTTATTTGTTGTTTGTTTGATTTAGATTTTATTTTCATTATTTCCTAATGGGTTGATTCTCCTAAAAGAAACAAAAAAAGAGGCAGCTTGATTGATGAGGTTAAGCCTGACAGGGCATTCAGATTATTCCTTTGTGCACACCAGTTACTATGACTTTACTGTTTCTTGTGCTTTTGCACGTGTCTACTGCTTCTACTATTATATCAGGAAATATTTGGTTTTCTGGTTTTTCTTTCTCTCTTCTTTTTTTTTTAACCCTGTGTTATATCACAGATTTTAAGGTCTCCAGTCACTGTGCTGTGGCTCTCTCGAATTCCATGAAATGTTTCCTATCAAACTAGGATGCCATATGCCCATGTTGGCCTAAAATTCACAATGCATCATGTACCAGAAATAGAAGCTGGTAAAGATTCTTCAGAGATTGTGTTCACTTGTTCCAAAGACCTGGTTTGTTTATGGAAGGGATGCTTGCAGTACATAAACACTATACAAGGAGAAATGTCTCTAAAATGTAGAACAGTTGTTCTCTTCTTCTCATCTTAATGGTATTTTTAAGGAAAGCTATATAACATGGTATGTTGAGTCTCATTTACAAGTAGGCATTAGGATCTTGATAGGAAAGAGCAAGCAGTGAAATATTAAAAAAAAACGACTTTAGATACTTTGCAATGTTTTTGTAAACATTCTGAAATTGTTTACAGTGGAATTTGAAAGTAGGTTTCTCCATTTTTAATAGCCATGCAGTTTGAAATCTGTAAAATTTTGTCTGTAATACTTTTACAGTCTTGAAATTTAAAATACTTTCTGTTGCAATGCAAATGAATAGCAATTAAGGCTAAAATGGATAGAAATTAATAGAACAGAAGAGTGACAAGCAATCTACAGCCTCTCACTGAAGAAAGCTTCACAGAATAGTTGAGGCTGGGAGGCAGCTCTGGAGGTCATATAATCCAACACCACTGCCCAGAGCAAGAGCAGCCAGCACATAGTGCTAAGCTCTCTGTCCTGTCAGTTTGGAGTTTCTCCAAGAACAGACACTCCACAGCCTCTCAGGGCAACCTGCTCTTTTGTTCAACAACCCTCACAGTAACAAGGATTTTCCATTATGTTCACATGAAATTTCCTGTATTTCAGTTTGTGCCTTTGCCCCTTGTCCTCTCATGGAGCACCACTGAGAAGAGCATGGCTCTGTCTTTTCCTTCCCCCGTCAGGTACATACAGATAAGATCCTCCTGAGCTTTCTCCTTTAGGTTGCACAGTCCCAGCTCTCCCAGTCTCTCCTTCTATGATAGAAGACTGTGTCCCTTAATCATCTTTGTGGCACTTGACTGGACTCTCTCTGAGGCATCCAGGTATTTCTTGTACTAGGGAACCCAGAACTGAACACAGTCCTCCAGGTGTGCCCTCAACAGGGCTCAGCAGAATGAAGGATCACCTCCCTTGACCTGCTGGCAGTGCTTTGCTCAGTGCAACCTGGGAGGCTCTAGGCAATTTGAGATGGGTTAGCTTTTAAAAAATACAAATATAGAGGTGGTATCTGTTTTTTTTTCCCTCCTCTTTTCTCCATCAGGAGTTACTTCCTTTCGTAGGTGTTGGAGTTGATCACAGTCCTAGTCCATTCTTACTTCCTAAAGGTATCAGAAAGGAAGCCAATAAGTTTTTTCTGGAGCTGTGATCTCAAGATGGAATACAATGATTATGTTAGAACCAACCTCTTAGACACAGACTCTGGCATATTATCTTTTTATTTGGAAGTGTTTGGAATGGATTGGATTAGATGAAAATGTCCATTATAAAAAGGCCACTAATTTTCAATATTTACCACACCGTGGTGTCTGGGATACCACAGTTTCTCCCTAAGCTCACAATAGGAAATAACTATGATGATTGTGTGGTATGGGTTGGCAAATGTTGATTTTTCTCAATGGAAATCATTCTAGCAACAGCACGTAACAAGATCTACAGTATGACTGCAGTCCTAAGTGTACTGAAAGTAAAAGGTGGACATAGTCTGCTTTGTATCCTACACTAGGAACAGCTTTCTCACGGGGACTGCATGAGACTCAAATTATAGTTATTACAGTTCCTGAACAAGTATAAGTATGTGAGCTATAGCTGCCTATATGAAACATTTTCTCGTTACATTTTTTCTTTAAATAAAATTAATGGTCCTAAGGGGAATTTTTTTAAAGTACAAGTAACAGGTAAATTTTACCTCACTGATTTTCACCAAGGAGTAGACACCTAATTGACATTTCCTCTCTGAGCCTTGAAGACTTCTATGAAAACTTCAGATCCTAATTTTGTAACTTTGAATTAAAAGTTATTCTTACAGTGCAATTTCCAGATTTGGGGTGCAAATTTGGAAGGATGTATGTAATCAAAAGTCAGTGGGGACTGAGACTTCTAAGACTCTTAATGGCTTTTGAAATTTTTACCCCTGAGGAGCCTTTCCCCTGCTGATTTTGGCAGCCCTCAGCCAAAATCTACAAATGAGAGTTCCTCTTCTCAGATGCTGGCTTTCTGAGCTATTTTCTGTATAAATAGAGATCACGTGGACTTTAATAAGGTCAGGGAATGTTTTTTAAAATGTCTGTGATTTTTTTTTTTTCCTCAAAACTTAATTTTGCCCATCTGATTTCTGTGGAAGTGGGAACAGATGCCAGAAACTGAGAACTCCAGCAGCTTTGTGCTCACGCTTGCAGCAGAGCACTTGTGGGATTGGGACCCTCAATTACTATCACATGTAGAGTTACACACTGGCTCGCAGCTGAGATCTGCAAAAGCCGTTTGCTGCTTCTGCCATGTCAAAGCCGGGGTGTTTAAGGAATATGGATGGAGTTTTGGTCCAGTTTTGTCTGTTCATTTAATGAGTAAGATTATTTCATGAAAGAAGGGGTACATGGAGTGCCTTCTTGAGCATAAATCCTCTGGTATTGATGCCTAAATTTAAGCACCTAATTCCGTGCTCAGGCACCATCGTAAATGACTCTTTATCTCAGAAAGTCAGTTAGTTTATAGCAAAGTCTGACTATTGATTTAGATTCCCTGTTTGAGACAGCAAAGATTGGGTAATTTTGCTTTGTGCCAAGAAGTAAAAGAGTTGGAGGCATTTCCAGTTTTCTCGATGTCACTTTCAGCACACTTAGTTCAGAGGAGACTACTTTTAGCCAGTTGCTGATCAGAAGAGTAGCCTAATTTTGTACGCTTTATACCACTTTACATTGTATTTCTAATTTGAAACTAAAATGCTAGAGACTCATAATGAATTAGTTTTGTTCTCTAAGGAAAGCTGAGTTTGTTTGGAAGCACATGGTGTTTGGGAAGGAGTAGTGGTCTCTCTGTGCGAGCACTGAGGTTTGAAGCAGCCGCTCAGCATCAGAGCTGCTGCATGAATCTCTTGCAGCAAAGTGCAAGAAGAGAAAGTTTATGGGGCCAGGATCGCAGTTCCCAAACCAGGCTCCCTCTGTCCTGCTTATGTACACTAAAATGTCTACTTAACCATTTTTTGCAGATAATATTATTACTATTCCTAAATTTGAGTTCTTTTTAATTTTTATTTTTGAATGCTTCACATAAATACTGTTTCAAAATTGCCTGAGTGGTCAAGCAGATTTAGAAAAATGTGAAATTGTTTATCCAGCAACCTAGGAATTTTTACAGTAGTACTTAAAAAGGATTGAAAAAACTTCTTGCAAGACTAACGCCATAATTCCGGTGAAGATGCTGAGAGATGCTGCTAGCAGCTTTTTACTGTGTTAGATAAACTGTGAAAAGATAACAGGACTCAAATTTAGGCAGGCTTTAGTTTAAAGAGTTGTGAGCACACCTCAACAAAGATAATGCATTACCTTGAGCCGAGGTACAGAAGGAAAGGAGAAAAATGGTGCCTCCATGGAGGGGAAACAAAGACAATCAGGGCTTTCTTCTTGAACAGCTGCAGCCAGTTCCACTAATGGAAGTGCAAGAGTAGAAACTGGCAGCACAAGGTATGTGTTCGTTTTTACAGATGGCAACGCAGACAAGTTGGTAATTGAGAAGGAAGTGGTGTACGTGAGCTGTTTGACGGGGGACAGCCCATTACAGTACTTTCCTGTGTAATTGACTTGGTGAATTATTGGAGGCAGAATTTCTATTCCTCTTGAATAGGTTTCATTTGCTGCAAAGTGACATCATTCTTGTGTGGGAAATGCAGGTTTCTAGGTTGCTTTTTTGCTGTTTGCTATGAGTCTTAATAAAACCTTAAAAATAAATTTTGGGGTTGCCTCCATGGAAGTCTTTGGCATAGTGCTGATATTCAGGGGCAAAATACATGAGAAGTGAGCCTATAGCATAGTGTGCTGGCTGCTTTGAGGCACTAGAAGAGATTTAATGGCAGTCACCTTGTGTAAATTGAAGGCTAAGACCATAAAAATACATTATATCCAGTAAAAGACAGTTTAAGGCTACTGCTTTATAAAAAAATCATACTTTATGTAAAATGATTAAACAAATATTTAGCTCTTTGTAAACCAGACTAACATATAATCAGAAAATATTTCTCATTGTTCATTACAAATATCTCATACCATAAATAAGTGGTATAAATATAAGTAATAGCACACATTAAAAAAAAATTTGTGTATCTATTTAGTCTTTGTGTATGTATTTGGCCTGTCAGAAGATCACACATATTTTTAACATACTGTGTTTAAAAATTAACTGCCACTAGCTGTGACAAGGAAATCATACCAGCAGAAAAAGTTTTTTGATTTCACATTTCTGCCACTGCAGATCTTGAGGGGAAAACTATGAAATTGCCTTCCATAACTGTTTGAATTGACAAGGGAATATGATTTTAACTACTTGATTTTCATTGATAAATGCTCAAGTAAATGAAAAATTAGTAAGTCGTTTTAAAGTGTACTGTGATTATTTAAGTGATCCTGTAGTTGCATAGGGCTATTAACAGAAGATGAAAGTGATGGTAAATTCCTGCCTGTATAGCTCAGGCTCTGGCTCAAGGTGGTGTCCAAAGCCAGGTCCCTTCCTGCACAGTGCAAGGGTTGGGTCAGCTTGAACGAGGACGTAAAGGTGCGGAGGTGACATCGGTGAAGAGTTACAACAAGTGATTTACTGCCCTCTTTTCATAGCACTGTTTTTCTTAACGTAGTAATTTTTTTTGATCAGTCATTGTTTTACTTCAGTACAAATCATCCTAAACTAGTGTCTTACTTAACCATTCTTATTCAATACAACACAAAAAGACTGTAGTTTGCTGCCTGGTTTTTGGGGTGGAGTTGGGGGTTTTTTTGAGTAGTGAATGCTGTTGTCTCTAAGGTAACTTTACAAAATACAGCTTCAAATGCTGGGACAGAATCTACTCATCTTCATTTTTCTTGCTGTTAAAAAAATAATTGCAGTTTACATGCACATTAAAATATTTACTCTCCCTAAGGGATCGGGGTAGGATTCTGAAAGGCTTTGCTAGCAGTAATGTTTAATTTACTGTCTGGGTTTTTTCTCTCTCTAAAACCCCCCTGATTCCTCTCATTAAAAGTTTATGATACAGCATATATCATAAAAAGATGTAGTCACGATAGACCATTAAAAATTCCACTAAACTTTCTATGTGAATTAAGTGTGTAATTTTGACTTTCCTTTTTGAGATTTTTACTTTCTTTTTACCTTGTCTTTCCTAATGTCTTTCTTATGTGTCTTTCAAATACAGCTGTTTAGTGCAATTGTTCTTGAAAATGTCTTAGATAAAGAGGTTGGATTTGGCACATTAAATTGACTTAGAGGCATCTGTTAACTCATACTTAAAGTTGAAAACAACTTTTACTCTGATACTCTACTTTTTGTGTTTCAGTTTTTTCACTTCTGGGACAAAAATTTGCTGTGTCTGGTGTATTCCGAAAAGCTGCTGAGGTTATAAAGGGAAGAAAATCTCAATCAGTTTCTTTTTAATTTAGACATAGTTACAGCAAAAGCAACTAAATTTTTAAAATATGAAACTTCACAGAAATGTAGTTGGTCTGTTTTCACTGTAGAGAGAAAAAGCAGTTTTGATTAAAAACATTCAGAAATGTCTGAGTGCCTTTGCAACCAAAAGAAACGTGGTCTGAAAGATGCCTTTCCCACCTTAAACAGAAGAAAGTAGTGCTTTCTCCAACATCCAGATGCTGTCTTGCTGCCCAGGTTTTGAACTTTAATTAATCTAAACCTTGCCAAAAGTCAATATAATCAAATACCTACTTATGTAAAGAGAACAAAGCAGGAGCGACGTAGCAGGTGCGGAACAAGAAACTCTTTCAAACTTACAGCAGTGCAAATGCAGCAAAGATGGATGCAATTGCAAGTGCATTATACTGTTGTTCTGTACTGTGTGGTAGCAGCCCAATGATTATAGATAGGAGACCAGCTGCTTGCAATTGTTGCTCTCCACAGCAGGTCACCTGGCTCATACTGAGCACGTGTGCAGGTTTCCTGGAGCTCTCCTTTTGGACCTCCCGTGTTGCCAGAGAGCATCCAGAGCGGGCGTTTTGCCTTTTTTTTCGGTGAGGCATATATGGTTGTATTCCCTGACTTCTTCGTTGGAAATAGGTCAGGCACATGCTTATTCTTGGGCAACACTTATGATTTCGCTGCACCTTGTGTTCTGGAGCCATGATTACAGTGTGCTCTGTTTCTGGCACATTAGGGAGGCCAGAGATGGTAAAAAATCTACTCAGTCCTCATTGTATCATCGTTTTTTGTTGGAGAAGTGAAAGTAATCAGCAATAAGACAAGTTTTGTTGTGTCCGAAACCAAGGGGGTGATGTGAGAAAAATGCTTGGCTGCTGCTTGTGGAGCCTATTTAAATTTCTGAAAACATCTTCTGGCAGAAATTTTGAAAACAGGATGTATTTGGCACTAGCACAGTGTCAGGCACAGTTGCTTCGTCTAGCTAGCTAAAAAGTCACAGCTCCTGAGCAGTGTTTTTGGCTGTGTTCTTACAGGATATTATTTTGCTACATGAAGTTCCACTTTAAAAAAACCCTTTAAGTTCAGTGCATTATGAAATACTTTTTGTATAATGTAGAGCATAAGTATTCTTCGGCATATGTACAAATTTTGGAATCATGTGAGCTGTAGAGACAATCCTTTAAAATTGAAAGCAGTTTTTATGAAGAAAGGCCTGAGCCTGGCAAGACACCTCAGTGAATCACTTGTTATCATATTCTCTGTTGGTTTATTGTTTAGCAGAAAGCACTAGTGATAATTGGCTTGTTTCAATGAAGTATTAGTAACTAGCGAAAATCATCTAAGGAGTTAAAAAAAATTAGGCATTCGGGCTTGACGCTGTATATACCAAGTTGCAGACTTGTTCAATTTGAAATGGTCAAGATATGAAACCATAAAAAATGTGAGTAAATACTCTGCATATCAAGGGTTGTTATGCAATTACATGCTTTCATCGTGGTTCTTACTGAGGGAAAACAGTTAGTAGAGAGGTCTGCAAGACAAATTCAGTGAATGATTACAAACTTTCATAACTTAGCTACACAAAAATAATAATCCACTTGTTCCTTTGCTACTACTAAAATACTAAAATGTGTGCATACTATTTTTTTCTCCAGAGTAAAGCCACTCTGACTGTAGATTTGTTAGCAAGTTATCTGAAAAACTTGAAATCTCCTCTCCCCCCATCCCCCAGTTTGGCCAATCTCCAAATTATAAACAGCTGAACTGATTTAAATAAAGTTTTCAGTACCAAGAAAGAAAAAAAAAAAAAGTTACATCTGGGCTGACAAAAACATACGCCAAGTTTCAGACTAATGTGATTTGAGACAACTGTGATAGTAAATGCCCAGACCTCGAAACTGAAATGGAAATAGAGACAGGCTCTTCTCTGTACTGGCCCCTTCAGGATTTGGGGTTGTCCTGTAGTGGCTGTAAGGCTCCCGATGATTAAAGCTTGACTTAGTAGATACATATTTTAGTTTATTCTTTCAAGGTTGGTTTATTCTTTTGGTTTATTCTTTCAAGGAGGTACGTGACATTTTCATTGATAACTCCAGCTAGTGCTAGTGGCATTGGTCACAGACTGAAGCCTTTTTACGTGTGGCTCAGACTCTCTTGTGACTAGTCACGTTGACCTACCTTTACTAGGCTGATTTATGAAATTAACTGCAGTAAGACCACATTAGAAGGAGAGCAAAAGTTCTCTAACATATTTCTTGAGAATGCTGGTGGTGGTGCTTAGCAGAGCACTGAGGCCATGGCTGGGTTTTATAGGGGCTGTGGGCCATAGCTGCTGCACAGGCTTTGCTGGATTTGAGCTCAAGTGCCTGTTTCTTTGCAAGACTACTTACAAAAGCAGCAATATTGGCCAATATTATTGAGTAGTTCAAGTGATGAGTATGCAAAGCCAAACAGACCCATGCATAAGTACCATCACTAACAGTAGAATTGCTAATTAACATTTAGCAACAAAAAAAAATTAAATCATTTCTGCTGATCAATAACTTAGAAAACTTGGTATATGGGAAGTAAAGGCCTAGGTTTTTGTCGCTTTTCTTTTTAAGAAACTGTATTTGTTTAAGATAATAGGATTACTACATTGTAGGCTTTAAAAAAAGCCCTCCATTTTTTTTCTTTCAGACATCAAGATTTCTGAGGTATATTTTGACAAGCAGGTTGATTCTGTGGTTAGTAGCATCTGAGAGTCAAGAATCTTAAGTCCAATTCTGCCATAGTCCTGTTTTGTGGCAGGAAATCCATTCTAAAGCTGTTTGTCCCCACTATAAATAGCTGTTTCATAACCAAAATGCTCAACAAAATAGCAGCATTTAAGTTTTTCCAGAGGTGTTTTAATTCTTCATTTATTAGTATATGTAAGCTATGTTGGAACACTTTGGAACTGAAATAATCAATGTTGATTATCCTGTAAGGTCCTTAAATAATACAGAAATGAGAGAAGGTACAGAAAGATAAGATGCAACACTTAGAACAGCACAAAAGATGAATTTATATATTTTGCATTAAATTTCGGAAAGGATGTTTAGCTAGACTAGTTGAAATTTTAAACAGATAAATATTTTTAAGTAATGAATAAGCAGAACTATAGGATTTAAATACATACAGCTACTACTGTCTATTTTGTAGGTTGCTGTCAGCTGTAGTCATTGTATGATTTCACTGCAACTAATACCGAGTTTGACTTAGATCTTTCTTTAGAAAAGAAAAAATTAGTTGCTTTTGTCAATGTTTTGTGGGTATACTAGCTCCATTGCATTTAATGAAGATCTCTGTGTAACTTTACCTTCTGTCCCTTTTCAGGTGTTTAGAAATGCAGCATACAAACTAGACTGCTCTCTCTATATTTTAATAGTCTTTCATGACTTTGTAGTGGGTATTTCCCAAACTCAGGGAACACAAACAGAAATAAAACGGTGGAAAGACTGACTCAGATTAAGACTTCACTTGGTTAATACACCACACCAAGAAACTATAGGCCAGCAGACAAGCAGGAATGAAAAGGAACAGTTCTGCAGTTGTAGCTGAATCCTGGCCATATACAGTCATTTCCGCTAGGAAACTTCTCACTCTCCAAGTGGACCAAATTGGGATTAGTCTAGTGAGGCTTTTCTTGTACTCTGATGGAAAATATTTCAGCAGCCAGGTGAAGCTGGTGGAGGATATCCAGCCACAAAAAGAATTGAGACCTTCAAGGTACTTGCAGACGAGCGCACCTTTTCAGGGACAGCTGCATCTTATATGCTCAACTAGTTAGATATTTACTGAAGGACATCAACTACCATTTAGTTCTCCCCTTAGCTACATTGAGAAAAATGTCATATACTGCAGCATCGGATTTAAGAGACAAGGTAGGGGATGATGTAAGGAGGTGAAAGAGAGATTATCTTGATGACAATCTTGATTTTATTGTATCACTTTAAAGTAGCATAACCTGCTCTACAAATGAAATTGTGTTCTTGGTTTAAAAGGGCAATTGTTAGCCTGACTTTGTGCTCACTAAAAACATTTCCCCAATCTTGTTAAATTATTGCACTCATTTCAGATTTTTATGGCTGTGCAGCTTACCAGCCCTCGTTTCTTTACGTTTCATTCATTTTCCTTGTATTGATGATTAATGGAGGATGTCGAACGTTAGAGTGAGCAGGCATCAGCAAATGCAAGATCATAATTAGTTTAGCTGACGAGGGCCTCCGATAGCACTTGCATCTGGATGGAAAAATTACCCTATAGGGAACTGGCTGCTCACCAGGTCTTTTTAGTGATACATTGTGAAACACCCGATGAATCAAATGCCCTTTCAATGCCAAGAAAGTGTTCCAGTCTTGAAGCCAAAATTATGTCTGCAGAAAGCTTTCCATTTGAAATGTATCAGAGTACAATTATAACCATTGTATTTTTTTGGCATGAACACCAGTCTTCTTCAGCATGAACTAAAGTTAAATAAATTACTTAAATTTTATGAAACCCTGAAATTTTTACTTATAGTGTTAGTAATTTTTAATTTATAATAAAATTAGTTTTCATTCAGGCTGTTTTCCCCATGCTCACTCATTCTTATCTTAGATGCTGAAGGTTTCTTACTGATTGTTTTTTCCCTTTGCAAAAAAAGGGAACAGAGTTAAAATTTGGATTCTCTTCTCAGCAAAAGAATTCCACTTCCTGCTTATTAGTATTTAGGCCCACAAACATAGTCTGACTTTTGTTTAAATGAGCAGTTTAATAAAATCATTACTCTACCGAAAATGTTTAATGAGCAATACTCATAAACATGCCTACTTTTAAATATTCCAGGATCATTATGAAAGCTGATAAATGCACAGCTCAGTCTGGTTAAAATTAATTTATATTTAGGGAAGCTTCACTGTGCCCTTCTTCACCTGAATGAAATAAAATAAATAAATCTATCTGTCAATGAGAGTGCTTTCTGGGGTTTCAGACGAAGTTCAGAAGAGGTCTCATTCAAGAATACTGTATTTTATTTGTTCATTACGGGCTGCAGGAATATCTATTTGCTTATACTGATTTCAGAAATAAATGGAAAAGACTGGAACTGAATATCATGTATTCAATTATAATCTCGGTTAAAGGAATTAGTATGACACAGGTACAAACTGTAATTAATTGAACTGGTGGTGTTTCAGAATTTTTGTGTTTTATCAATCACACTTGTAAATAAAGCTAGCTAAAAAGAAATAATCTGTTGTGAAACCAGGAGAGTTTGCGGAATGTTCTGTCAGCTTCCAAGGGTTTTTTTCAGAATTTGCTGTTTAGAAACCATCATTAAATGCACAAAACCTGAAGTTCAAAAAGTTAAAGTTGTTATTCTGAAAAGGCTGTGGTGTTTCACACACCTCATCCATCACTCTGGGGTTAATTATAATGAAAATCAGTGGTGCCTATTAAGCACAATTGAACCTGACCTCATTATGGGCAGTGTGGTTTTATACTGTCATTGTTGCCAGTCTAGAGACAAAACTCCTGTGTTGATTTGTCCTAACTCCACAGCTCATGTGACTCACCTCTGACCTGTTTTTTTTCCCTTTTTCTTCCCTATTTCAGAGACGTAGAGGCTCGGGTGTTTTCTGTGCCAATTGCCTGACCACAAAGACCTCTCTCTGGCGGAAGAATGCAAATGGTGGATATGTATGCAACGCGTGTGGCCTCTACCAGAAGCTTCACTCGGTAGGAAGAACTTACCAGTTTGTTCAGTAGGAAAAAGAGCTACACAGCTAAGCTGGGCAGCTGTGGTCTTGCCTGGTTGTGTGATTAGTACCACTCCCTGGCCTGCAGATAATTTCCTAACAGAGTTTTGCAGAATGGTCACTTTGGGATCAGATGTGATTCATTATGAAACAGCCTGGGATGCTGTGAGTAGATGTGTTTGAGATCACCAGTGATGCATTTATTTTGATACAAAATAAGGGGAAATTATTTTTTTCTGGGAATTCCTTTTAAAGGCATATGACACATTGTGATGAAAGCTCTCTAATTTCTAGGGTCCTCATAATAAAAACCAAAATTCTTGAAATTAGACATCACACCTATATTGAAACATCTCTTGAAACTGTTTTTGTATACTTTGACATCTCTTACCTCCTTTATTCTTGATAGTAAATTTCCTGGAGAAATGGGGTGGTGGGGTTTTGTTGTCTTCTTTCTACAGTTCCTAAAGTCTGCTGGAAGATAAATAACTCAACAAGGAAGCTATTCACTTGAAGGCACTCATCACTTGGTGAGGGGAAGATTCACCATCCCTCAGGATCAGTCAGAGAATAAATAATAATCATGGTCTGTCTATATTGCTTTTTATCTTATTGACACTTGACTTCATCCTGAAAGATGTTGAATGCTCTGGTCCAGGTCCAGGAAAGCCATGCTGAAGTGTTTCCTTGGATCAGTGCCAAAATGCTTGGAATCTTTTAGGTTAAGACCCACTGGTTAAATATTATCCTTGCTGTCTTTTAATAGGCACACATAGGAGAGTCAGGTGACTAATTAATTAATTTTTACAACATTCCCATGGAATTAAAAAGTGTTGCTATTATTCAGAAATGGAAACCGAGGTAGTCTTTGGTAGTTTGCCAGGGCAATGTATCAGATCAGGCTTAGAGCCTAACTCAGAAATAAATGTGGTGACTGAGAGTGTGCATTTTTTAAAACGTTTTCCAGAAATTAAATTTGAGACATAAGCTTCTCAATTGTCTTGTCTACTGCCCATAAAATAATCCTGCTTACGCAACATCCTGTCAAACCAGCCCACTTAATAAAACAAAAGAAAAATTGCAATTTTTGGGAGCAGCATGACCATTACCAGTCTAAAAGGTTGGCTCTGTTTGCTCTGTGTGTCATTCTGGGGTCACTCACTGGTTTTAAAGCCCAGAATAGAAGTCAGGCCAATAATATCTAAGAAGATGGATTGATGCATGGTCTTGGTCAGCACCTTGGCTGGATCTTGCTCCAGGTATCATCTTCCTGGACACCTCTCAAAGTTGTAGATAAAATATTCAATTTGAGGAAATTGATCTGTGGTGAACATCCACAAAGATTTTAAGAAGGACAACTTTGCTTTTTAATTTGACATTTGAGTCTGGTTATTTGTAGAACTTCTATTTGCAGACTCAATTTTACCTTTTTAAGTATACTTTTCTCAGCTTTAGTGTTGGATCTTACCATGATTTTCAGCATAACTTTTTGAATAGATAAAAGCTACAAGAATCAGTTTTGAATTCAAGCACAAATTGAATCATCCTTATGAGCCAGCAGGAATGAACTAGTGCACTTCCAGCAACATTTATTAGAAATACAATGTCAAAGTTTATTTTATGCATCTCAAAAGCAAGAAGATGGCACTATCTCTAAGCTCCACTGCTTAAGCATGGCAATAAGCTGCCATTCAGTGGACATTTGACATTAATATCTTCAACTGAACTTTGACCAAACAAGAGAAAAGAATTTAATTAAGCTTTACTCTGCTGTGGTATGATAGCAACTCCTTTATAAGTAGGAGTCTGAAATAATCCAACAAATCTCTCCTTTGGGACACCTTTTGAAACAGTCTCATGCAAAGGGTTGCTCTTTAGGCTGACACTAGGAAGATGAAAGTTTCTTTTATCTGCCTGCCTGTCTGCTCAGGAAAAATTGCAGTAAGTATATGTCATGTATGGTTTTGAATAAAGGGGTCTAGGATGATGCAGTTATTAGGGAAATGTCCAAAACGATAAAAATTTGACTGAATAGCATTCCCTACTGTAAGACTCCTGTTCATCTAAATTATGCTACACTGCTGAGTAAAACTCCCCTGTAGTAGTTTGCACATTTCTTAGCTCCCTTTTGATTGGATTATTGCTATCTAGCTCTACCATCCTCATTAACTAAAACCTAAGGTCCCTTTTGCACTTACATTTAATAAGAAGAAAAATCTGTGATCTATCAGATGGTACTGGGTGATAGTGACTGACAAATGTTAATATGGTAGTGATTTCTGCTATAAGTTGCATTTTTATTTCTGTGATACCCTTGAATAATTTTTCAGTGTGTTTTCAAAAATGTTCCATCTATTGAAGGGATAATTTACATTAAACTTGCCACATTTTTCACATTTCTCTCCTTTAATGCAAACAACTATGTTAAGAAATGTGTAATTATAATCCAAGACTCTATTGTTAAAATAGTTTTAGTGGAAAAATGCATCTTACTGCAAACATATACACAATATTCACATTTGCTGTCTCCCCAGAGTAATGAATTTGACCATTATTATTATGGTACTGTACTTCATTTTTAAATAGCTGGAACTTGGTCATGGAACACTACGTTTTGTTCCATGGTGATTCCTTGACAACACCCTTGGACTAACGTAGTGAAGGATTGCAGCATATTCTAGGATTAGTCCAGAGGAGGCTCTACTTTCCCATGGCATTTGAGAAATCTAATCACAATAATTTATTGAAGCATTTGTTGAATTTTTTATTTTTTTAAGTTACTCTTATTATTGGAGTGGGAAGATTGCCAGTTGATAATGAGATGGCAGAAATATTTGTGATCATCTTCAATATATTATGTATAACATATAACTAAGGATCTGACATAAGCCATTTTAAAAGTAAAGTTCTGGTAATATTTCCACTATATTCTAAATTTAATGCCCTACTGAAAATCAAGAAGTGACCTGAAACTTTTCTATTTGCCTTGGTTGTAATCAAATACAGGATATTTTTATCTGCACCTTACTACTATGAATAAGGAAAATGAGTAGATTTACACCACTAAAGGGTACATTTTAATCATTTAAAGGCTGGTTTAATCAGATGAGCAAAGTCATTGGCAAGCTGAAGAATTTTAAAGTTGAATCTACAATAACTTTGAATAGCTGGAGCCTCAAGTGTGTGAGGCTCCCTAATCTCAGTTAGGAAGATGTTTCTTTCAACTACTTCCATAATCAGACTTCCTACCTGTAGCATGAAGGGGAAGACTAAAATTGTTTCCAAAATATTGTAGGGTTATCTGGAAGCCATATAAAAATGGTCTGTAGTGTTTAACATTTAATAAGAGCAACAAAAACATTGCAAGATTTCACATAGCATCTGAGTTACAATTGTCATAAAAAGGCAAGGAAATTAAACAGACCTTATAATAAAAAGTATATGCCTATGCATAATAATTGGCGATTGATTGTGCAAACTATAATCTTTGTCTGCATAGAATTTACATAGAAAATATTGTAAATTTTTTTAGCACGATTTTGTCTTAACTTTGGTCTGGTGAGGAGGCTGGTTCAGGTGCTGGTTTTCTGCCAAGTTTAAATTTCTCTTATTGAAAATCTAAATCGAAGTGTGCATATACTTCTGATTCAGCATTTTAATAGAAAGTAAAATATTAAAAAATAGCTACATTGTCCAAAATTTAGTTAACCATTAAGAGTAAGCCAATTGCAGGAACATAAATAAGTGAAAGGAGAGGAATATGGCAACTCAAGGGAGAGACTAAATCTCTACAAATAATAGAATAGGTGCTCTTCCAGCTCTGGATGTTTTCATATTAGCTTGAAGTTATGAATATATTAAAAATTTAGTTACATTCAGGGTACAGATTACTTTGGATATTGACTGTAAGTAAAAATTAAATCTGCTTTTTAAAACAATGTTAAAATTTTTAAATAAACATATAAGTGGAATACTGGGGGGGGAGGGGGGACGCACTTTTCCGGCCTCCAACCAAAACAGGATTATGTGCCTTTGGGAAGAAAAATGTCAGCTGCCAACACACCAAACAGAATGATTTTTCGGTAGTTTTTGTTGCTCTACCATCTGCTCAGTAGAGGAACATACTGATGGTGCAGCAGCATTTTTCATTCAGATACTATTGCTTTTCTCTTGGGGAGCCTTTAAAGGAAGCCTGACTGCTGACCTTCCTTGTGTCATTTTTTGATTTCCACATGAAAGTATTTTCACTTCTTCTCTAAACAGGCTACTTACCTGAGCTGGTGTGGGGTAGCAGCAAATGGAAACAAATCCTCACTTGGTTCCTTCCTCTGCCCGTTTGTGACGCTTATTTCTTTACAGATCCCTTTTGCTCTTCCTTCAGGAGATGCCTTCTCTTGCTCATGACTTAGTTGCACATCAGTAACACTTAGAAAGCAATGCAGTTGGGGTGAAGGAGGGGGAGTTGATACCAAAGTAGAGGTAGACCTTTTGGTGCATAGTTTTCCTGGGCTTTCTTCTCCATCTTTCTTAGTCCCTTTCCAGTCACCATCATCCCACTCAGTGCACAGTGGACCTGCAGCCCTTTTACTGTGTGACAGTAATGGTTGTCAGCAAGCCCTGTGTGTGCTTGTTTCTGTCCATGCCTGTGTGTGTATTTTCTGTCCATGTCAAAGCAGGGTGAGTATGAAGGTAAGTTCATTGCTCAGTTCTTGTCCCAGTGGGACCTGTGCCAATCCCTGCCCAAGAGCAGCTCTGGTGGCACGATGCATAAAACAACGATGCATAAAAAAGTGCACAGAGCTTTGCATCTCCCTCTTCACCCCCAGCTCTCAGCATCCACGTTCAACATGTCTCCCTCAAAATTTTTTTAGGAGTAAGAGGTAATAAATGGTTTGACAGCTTGGACACTTCATGCTTTTTTAAGTAAATAGGTACAGGATGTCTAAGACAGTTGGCTCAGGTTGATAAAAGAAGCCATTTTATAGTTTGCTTTCAGCATGAGGGGCCATGAACCAGCATTTGGATTGAAATTTGGTCATTCCCATAACATTGTTGTAATATAGCTCTTCACAAAAGAAAAGATAAATTTGCCTGATCATGGTCTCACAGATGTGTTTAATGTGTCTTTCTTTTTTCCTTTTGTTCATTCTCTGTGTGTTCCATGCAGACTCCCAGGCCTTTAAACATCATTAAACAGAACAATGGTGAACAGATCATTAGGAGAAGAACAAGAAAGCGCCTTAACCCGGAGGCACTTCAGGCTGAGCAGCTAAACAAACAGCAGAGGGGTAGCAGTGAGGAGCAAGTCAATGGAAGCCCCTTAGAGAGGAGGTCAGAGGATCATTTACCTGAAGGTCATCAGAGAGAAATTCAGCTTCCCAGCCTCAGTAAATACGAGGCCCCAGGTTCATTGACTAAAAGCCATTCTGCTCAGCAGCCAATATTGGTCAGCCAAACTCTGGATATTCACAAAAGGATGCAACCTTTGCACATTCAGATAAAAAGTCCTCAGGAAAGTACTGGAGACCCAGGAAACAGTTCATCAATATCAGAAGGGAAAGGAAGCTCAGAGAGAGGCAGCCCAATAGAAAAATACATGAGACCTGTGAAACACCCAAACTATTCTCCACCTGGAAGCCCTATTGAAAAATACCAGTACCCGCTTTTTGGACTTCCGTTTGTACACAATGACTTTCAGAGTGAAGCTGACTGGCTGAGATTCTGGAGTAAATATAAGCTGTCTGTTCCTGGGAATCCACACTACTTGAGTCATGTGCCTGGCCTACCAAATCCTTGCCAAAACTATGTGCCTTATCCCACCTTTAATCTGCCTCCTCATTTTTCAGCTGTTGGATCAGACAATGACATTCCTCTTGATTTGGCGATAAAGCATTCCAGACCTGGGCCAACTGCAAATGGTGCCTCCAAGGAAAAGAGTAAGGCACCACCAAATGTAAAAAATGAAGGTCCCTTGAATGTAGTAAAAACAGAGAAAGTTGATAGAAGTACTCAAGATGAACTTTCTACCAAGTGTGCGCACTGTGGCATTGTCTTTCTGGATGAAGTGATGTATGCATTGCATATGAGTTGCCATGGTGACAGTGGACCTTTCCAGTGCAGCATATGCCAACATCTTTGCACGGACAAGTATGACTTCACAACTCACATCCAGAGGGGCCTACACAGGAACAATGCACAAGCTGAAAAGAATGGAAAACCTAAAGAGTAAACCTTAGCACTTAGCACAATTAAACAGAAATAGGTTTCCTTGATGGGAATTCAATAGCTTGTAATGTCTTGTGAAGACCTATAAAGCACTTCATATAGAGAGCATGCCTTATCCAATATTAAATCCCTTGTTATTTTCTTTTTTTTTCTTTTTCTTTATTTTTTCTTTTTTTTTTCTTTTTTTTTCTTCTTTTTTTTTTCCTTTTAAATGAGTGGGTTACCAAGAAAAAAGAACAGTTGGATGGTGGCCAGAAGGAGAGGAAGATACTTCAGTGGGACATGGCCCACCAAAGCTAGCCAGAATGCAGTGAATCATGCCGAATAACCTTGAGAAAATTTTACTGGACAATTAATACCTCTGCTGTTGTGTAAGAGACATAACTGGCAAGAGTGCAAAGATGTGTATATGTATATACTGCTGCAGGGGTGTAGTGAACATATGCACATTGTATATAAGAACTAGACACGTTAAATATACACATGTTAAAAGGTCATTTTCTGTTCTTTAATTTGGGCAAATTTCTGCCCTACAACATGCCTTAGGATCCCATTGTCCTCAGAGCTTTGGCAGCAATGTCATCTATGTGTTTCTTAGACTCAGCTGATTTTTAGCTACCATATTATCACTACATTCTTTCTGGCACACTTTAGTCTAGGAAAACCATTTTGTGCAAGTGAATTCTCTAATACAGAAGCCACACTCCAGGTTTAATTTGCATAGAATAAGGTAACCTGCTGTATTTTATTTTAATATATTTTTAATATATTACATTTCTAAACCTTAAAGTCTAAGGTTACGTCTCCACAGGCTTAACATTGCTATACATACCAGTCAATCCCTTCAGTAGACTTATACCAGCTTTTGCTAAGTAGCATTAAATGTCTTCATAGTACTTTTTAATACTTAAAGCTTTTTAAAAACTATCCATGAAGGGAAAGCTCCTCAGCATAACTGCTCAGGGAAATAGGGCTAAATAACTAAATATTAAATAATTGGTTAAAGGTGCTGTTAGACGAGCCTCCATGCTTGCTACAAGGGTGTACAAGAACTGACTTTAATCATTTTCATTATAGTGTCCCAACCAGTAGTTTATTATTTTGCCACAGGGATGTAGAAGATATTACAAGCTACTGGATGCACTGTCAGATTAACTTATTTCATTAAAGAAGTTGGGAGAACAAATAGAAAAAACCTTATTTTTCTAGTAAATATTAATGTATTACATTTCAAATAATGGTGCCTGACATATTGAATAATTATTTTCTACAGTGTACGTATGCAACAAAGATATTCCATCATGCATTAGAGTCAGTTCTGGCTCTGCCTCGCTGTTTACATTTGCAAATGTAGCAAACAAGGTAATGAAGCAACTATTTCTATTGCAGTAGGTATCTTTTTTTCTGTGTGTGTGCATTAAAGTTGTAAACGATAACATGAAATGAATGAAATTTGTTGATATTAATGGTATGAAAAACAAGAAGGAAATGAAAATATTTTTATGCCTACTTAGGAAAAAAGGGTAGCACTATTCATTCCAAGTACTTTTGTATTCTTAAGCTCTTAACTCACATTGTTATGCTTAAAATGATAAACATATATCCTCTTTTTATTGCTTTGTCTGTGTTTCAGAAGAAACATTTCAGAAATTATTTTGATAAGTGCTGTTTGACGATGCAGCGCTGATATTTTATTGCATTCTGTAGTAGCATTGCACTCCATTTTTACAATATTACGCAGTTGCTTTTTTGTTTTGTTTGGGTTTGTTTCTTTTTCGCAGTGCAGGGTCTTAGTTCCTTATGGTTGGATGGCAGGTGTAGCTCAACTGGTTCATGAATGTTGCAGCGAATGAAGTTTAAAATGTCTTTCTGATATTATGTTGTCTTTTATTTCTCCATTCATGCATTTTATTTTCTAAAATGTTCTATAAAAATATCTCTGGACTAAGTCCTCTCTTGAGATTATATGTAAAGGGTCCTATTCTGATCTCACTTACATGCCACCTTTCTCAGATTTTCATGTAATTGAACTAAAAAAAAAAAAAAAAAGTTCTTGTATTTAACTTACCTGAGTCTCACCACTCTCCCTTCTAGTATTTGGTGCACTTATTAAGATACTTAACCAGATAAACAGGGAGGTGGAAAATAAAAGGAGAGGTGATAGGAAATGTCTTATAGGGGCTGGCAAAAGGAAAACCAGGAGGGAACTGGCCTAAACGTTCAGCACTTTGATAGTCTTTTGAGAAATAATGTGCCTAAAGCAGCTGGCAACAAACATCACCAAGCATGAGGCACTTACACAGTTGATCACCAAAGGTCTCGCTGACCTTGGCAGTATTTAGGTGTTGTATTTTCACAGAGGTGAAACATTATTGCACAGTTTCTCTGATTTGTTAGGCACAGACAGGCTATTGTTCAGCATTAGGCTGCATTCCTTCCTGCTCCACCCATTGCTTCTTTACTGGTGAGCAGCATATGGAACATCCCGCTCAATCTGCTGTGGTTGAGTTCTGTAACCCTTCAGTAGTGTTCTAGGTTAGCAAAGGATGTTGGGCCACATTCTTCTTCTTCTATTTTTTAGATGAATCTCCAGCTTGATACCAGTGACAAAGTCTGGTTATGTTTTTACTATTCTCCAGTAATAAGTTCTGACTTGGTTTTTGTGGATTTATTTTTGTTGGGTATTTTCTGTTTCTTTTTTTTTTTTTTTTTCTGTAGGGACTGAAATAGATTGCCCTCGTTTCGTTATGTCAGGGTCCAGTGCGTGTCCTTTCGGCTTTTCCAAGGAAGATGTTATACTCAGTAAGCAGTGATTTTTATTGGCTTCAAAGGTAGCTGCCTGCTGATTTTCAGTAGTTACTGGTTTGACTTACTTCTCTGAAAACCTAACAGTTCCTCTGGCTTCTTCATTGATAGAAGCTACGTCTTCATGGCAAAATATTTTAGAGGGACATGTGCATTGTGAAACTTGAGCACTACCCTGAACTTCATAACACTTCTTCAGAAGCAGAGGCAAATTAACAGGAAATACACATATCAGGGTTTGGGGATGAGGAGAAATGAAATCTTATGAGTGCAAAGAACAAGACAGAGTTTTGAATGTTACTATTGCACTCCTAGATGGTGCAAATAAAATTTGAAAAAAAGTTCATTGTTCTTGCCATGACATATTGAGATGTTCTAAGATTGCTACTTTTTAAGAAATGGGATTTTGCTGTAGCCTGTTCTCTTTGGTTGGGATAGGGGGAGCACAGATTTTTTTTTCTTAACAAAAGAGAGATATCTCCATTCATCTTCCAGACCCCCTCACTAATAAAAAAGAAAAAAAACCTGGAAAAGAATTCTGGAACATAAAATAAGATTATGCTGGAAAAGAATAATCTTATTTAACAACTTTCAGATGGAAACCAGTGTTAGCACACATAAGTAGTTACTGCACCCACTGTGTTTCAATCAACTTACAGCACTAAAAATTGAACTTTCAAACAATCAGTCTTTGTTCTCAATTTGTCAGTGGCTTCAAGGTGGTGAACTTCTCTTACTAAAGGAATGGTAGTTTAAGATCTTAAAATGTATCTCAAATTGGACAACTAAATAAGTAGATGTTTCAAAACTAAAGGATTTGTGGTGCCTGTCACTAATCAGATTGTGGAACAGGCACAGTATTTCCAGTAACTCTCTGTATATATGGAGCCATCCTGTGACATCATCTGCAAACCAGATTGTCTCTAAGTCACTTCATGGCTGCTGCCCCCTCCATGCTGCAGGAGGTGAAGGTGTTCCAGAGCACAGTTTGTGTTCATGTACTAAACTTAGAGTACTTTCCAAAAGTTTTGCACCTAATTGCCATTGTGCTGATGAAACTCCTCCCTTAATTTTCATGGACTATCCAGAAAGGGGGAAAGACACTGGGTGCACATATCTTGGTTTTGCCTAAAAAAGACACTGTTGCTTATTGTGACACTTTTAAAGAGAGAGAAAATTGAGACATCTCAAAAGGTTGAGACACACTTGGAGCAATAGATTATTTTTGCAGTTAGCGGGGCAGCAGGACAAGTGACTGATGCTAATTGTATACAGTGCTGAAACATAGTGATTGTGCAATGGGAAAAACTGATTTGGCAACTGTGGATTAGTACTCAGTTCAGGGACAGACTTTCAAGTCCACCCTTGGAATGGACACTGTTGTTTTGTAGTCATAACTACTTGCTTTATGTGCTAAGGATGTTGTCTACCATCTGCTTTTTGCCCAATATGTCTAAATATATTCCCATTTTTGCTCCTGTATTGATTTTTCTTGGCTGACTTAACATGCTAATTCCTAATACTGGTCAGAAAAAGCCAAGGAGATTAGAAGGTCGCTTCTGTGCAGCCAGAAGGGTAGATATATTTCCTTCTGCTTCTGTGGAGACAGTTATGCTTGGCAAAGAGCAGTGAGCAATTTGTCAGCATATCCCAAATGTGATAGATAAGTGAGAAATCCCTTCTAAACTTTTCTCTAAAGTTAAGATGGGCCAAGTAAAATGATTTACTTAATTTTCTCACCTCAGAATAGGATTCCTCACTACCCTCTTCCTCAGTTTTTATTTCATTCAGCCAGCTCTGGAAAGCTGGCAGCTGGGGAGATGCTACCTGTATAATAATCACACACACCCCAATTTACTTCAGGAGGATAAAAGACAATAATTAAATGGCTGACAGCCAGATGAATACCAGTTTCATTTGATTCTTTGTTACATTTAATAAAATTCTTTTACTAGGAAAGCAAAATTACACTGAGTAAATGAAGAACATCGTAACAGCTACCACAGTGTTCCATTCCTATCATTTTGGCCACTGAGCTCTGCATAGGAGAACAGGAGAAAAGGAAACATCTCAAAATGCCATTGTAAATTTAGCTTATAGAAAATTCACCAGCAGTAAAAGAAAGAAAAAAAAAAAAGAAAAAAATTATTTCATAAAGAATGACTTCATGTTGCTAAAAACCATCATTAAACTTGTAGCCCTGATTTGACTCTAGAATGCTGGCTCTTAATGTTTTGTCCTTACCACACATGGATGTGTTTTTTGTTCTGTTTTGTTTTGGGTTTTTTTGTTTTGTTTTGTTTTTTGGTTTTCATAGTGCATGTTCATTTCTACTCACAAACATGTTCTTGGTGTATTTCTTATGCAAACAATCTTCAGGCAGCAAAGATGTCTGTTACATCTAAACTTGAATAATAAAGTTTTACCACCAGTTATAAATCAGATTCATGTCATTGTTTCTGGGGAGAATGTAATGTCATAGTGTCACTACACCGTAGTGGGGTTGGGGAGGAGAACAATCTGGAGCTGAGCTGCTCTGGGAGCATGATGGGGCCTGACAGCATCAATGAGTAATGGCTGGTGATTATGGCTGAAAGGCAATGGCAGCATTGCTCAAAGAGGAAAAGCATGAAAGGGAAGAGCTCCTTCAAAACCACATTAGCCCTGTCACAGTCCTTCTGTACTAAGGGCTCTAGATGTGATCCAAATCTCATTCAAGTTAATGACAGGTTTGAGTAAAAGTCTTTTTCAATTGAGTTTGAATGTTTTGCAGTACTCCATCATCCTGGCATGACATTACTGGTGTTATTCTCCTGCCCCAAGGAAAAGGAAATACTGCAACAATTTGGAGGAATTATGAAAGAAAGGCTGATACTGAAATGTGATCAGGTACCCAGGGTCACCAGATCTACTCCTTCTATGAAGTTCATGATGGTCTTGAAATAATTCCTGATACTCAGGACCATGGTCTCACATCATGCCCACAGCTCTTCCAGGAAATCCTGCTGGCTCCCATCACACAGGTTATTGATTCAGTGGTGACTCAAGAACAGAGAATACCGCCTACAATGTTGCTGCCAGCACTTCCGTCAGCAACCTTGGAGGTGTCCTCTGAGATCCCAACCAAAGCACTGACCAAATCAGCTCAGCCTGGTGTTTCTATTTGGATGAGCTAACAGATCTGGGTGGTACGGCTCCCAGCTATTATTTCCATTATGCTGTAATTTCCTTTCTCCATAGGTTTTGTATCATCTCCATGTTTGAGAACTTGTTCACTCTCATACAGAATATTGTTTTAAAGTAATACAAAATGGTAAAATCTGTTTATGATGTTAAAGTAGAAATGTTCTAGAGCTTAATTTTAAAAGCACCATGTCAAAAATAACTTCTGTGACTCATTCTTCCAGTGAATTCAAATGTCAAACCCTATGCATTTTCAGTCTCTTTTTAATTTCCTGACATTAATAAAAAGAATAGCTGTGGCAAAGTGAAAAAAAAAGACTTTCCTATGTGAGGAGAACCAGTTTTGGAGACATCAACTAGGCATTTTTAAAAAGATGCTACCTGCAAAACCTGGTCAGTATGCATTGTGTAAGACTATATATATGTATATATATATATATATATATATATACATATATATAGTCTTACACTGGTATAGAGTGTCTATACCAGTATAAGAATTATATAAAAACTCTATATGCATTTACACAGAGAGAGAAAATTTGTATATGTACAGAGAGTTAAAATTAAAAAATATTACATATTAATTAAAATATTTTTATTTTTATTAATAAAAACACCACATTTTAAAATATAACATGTTCTGTTTTGAGAACATCTTTTGAGAATAACAAGATTTAATCCAAATGTCTGTTATAACTATAAAACTATCCTTGACCAATGCAGTATGTCCTTAATCAGAGTTCAAACCAGTGTTTAATAGTGTACTTCTATCTCCAGATACTTAAGTGAGCTCATAATTGTAGGAGCTAATGACCTCAAATGTTCCTTTGTGGTTCCACTATTTGTATGTCTACTTATATTGTTAATGCCTTCCTCTTACAACAGCAGCTACACATATAAGCAGCTCATATAAGTGCACACCAACATAGTTATCAGGTCTTAATATGCTATTGTAAGGTTTAAATTTGTGCCAAGAATCTAGGGACTTCTTGTTCCAGCAGAAGTGTCCTTGATTATTTCCTTTTAACTTTTAACTTCTGTCATATCTTGACGTAGGTCAAAACTCTGTTGTCCCAAGTACAACCAGCATGAGAATACAAAAGGTAATACATCTGCTAGTAGCAGGTCCTGACCCTTATCCAATGAGATTTATAAATATAGGAAGTTTAAATTGAAAAAAAAAAAAAGTAAATATCGGAATGGGTGCTAAGGCAGAGGAAAATGGACAGAATGAATAAGTAGGGTGCTTCATTACATATGGAGGGGAAGTGGGGTTCTTTCAAGAGTATTTTATTATTAGAAATGGTCGAGTTTTCTTACAACCTTATTTATTATAAATCACAGACAAACCTGTCTTTATAAGATTGTTGACAGTGGGGATATAAAATCAAGGAACAGAATCTCAGTGAAAGTGTTCATTGGCAGTTTAACTGTGATAGGCAATTAGGCTGGACAGTTGGGACACCTGAAACCTGATGTAGGTAGAGTTTGTACAGACACCAGCTTCCTTTGATTGCCATGAAGAGTCTGACTAATCCTTCTGCATAGAACAAGAGTGTCAGTGGGTCCTTTCTGTAAATGAAAGTGTCTCCTACACATCCAAAGGAATAGAAGTGTCTTTCACACGTTGTGGTTGCAATGTCAGTGGAACTGTCTGATTCAGCTCCAAATGCTAGTGTGGAATTGACAGCTTAATGGTGAGATTGATACAGTGACAGTTGTGTCACCCACCTCCAAACAGCTCCATCAGTGCTGATACAGTGTCAGAGGAGTTGGCCAGAGAAGAAATATGACCATTTAAAAGAACAGGAAGGAAATACATTTTAAAAAACCTTTGTTTACTACACTGTGTTAAAATGATGGCTTTAATCTGCCACAGATGTGCTTTTTTTTTTTCCTTTTTTTTTTTTTTTTCCAAAGGAAATGCAGCTGCTGTGGCCTTATTTCTGAATGAAATAAATTCTTTTATGACTTGCAACATAAAAAGCAAAGCTCCAGTATAAAGCTAAGCTACCTTTCTTTTCACTGTAGCATTCTTTGAAGAAAATAAGACAAAGTGTGTAGAAATGAATCAGGAAGACTTTCCAAATGAACATTTTAACTAGATACATACTTTGCACTTATTTTTTAAAAATAAAAGATCTTGGAAAGTAAAATGAGAATATTTTCTTTCCTTTTTAATCAAATTTGAGTATTTTTCTCCCTTCATGAATCTGATAAAAAAAGAAATAGATTTCAGGCTATGAAAATATGAGATGTGAATGCCTTTCAGAAAGGTGAGGTGATTTTTCAAAGTTAATGCTCCCTAATGGTGGCATTCACATTGGAATACTTTGGACACTCAACTATAAATGCAAAATATGATCCTCATTTTCTTGAGAGAGTCAGTTGAATGTTCAGAGCAGGAGCTTACTAAATGTTCAAAGCCACCCACTGAATGGGTCCACACTGGATGATATCCAGAAATCCCTTTTAACCTAGGTAATTTTGTGATTATAAGTGCTCACAAGTCCAGTTAATTTTATGTTTCTCCCTTATGAGTGTGGTATATACAGCAGGGAGCAATTGGAGGCGTAGGTTGAAACAATCTGAAATGCATCTGTAGATGAAAATGGTGGAGCATATCAAGCTCTCTAATACACAGGCCTCTGAGACCAGAGCTGTATGCAAGTACACAATACCCCATTAAACACGTGGCTCTTAACTGGAGCACAAAGGTTCTTCCCTCTATTTATATTTCCATAATAGCTCACTGCAATATATCCCTAGTAATTATACATTAACCTCTATGATTAAGCATAACATGCTAGACTGCTGATGCACTGACGTTGTTATCACACTTGTTAACACAACTCCAGCAAACTTCTCTATAAATCAAGATGCACAGGGGTTGGATAATGACTCTGAAAATTTTAGTGGCTGTAGCAGTCCCTAATGTGCTTTGTCTAGGGCTAGAACATGCCTCCAACAAAGTCCTGTGCACAGCTGGGGAATTATCACAGAGGAGGGGATTCGCAGGTCTCAGGGAAAGAGGCAGGAACAGGTTGTGCCATTCCCTTAAAGATGAAGAAGCAGCAAACACCAAGATCCCTGGGATAGGTCCTGAGGCATCTGCCACACTGCTTCAGTGTGTGGGCTCATTCTGGGGGAAAGCAGCAGGTTTCCAAGCAGAACTATCCCAGTCTCCTAAGACCTGAAAATGGTCTTGACCACTTTTGAGTTGCTGGTACTGTCATTGCCTCTATTGACTCGTTCCCCTTGTCTTATAAGGGTGGCTGGAACAGCTTTACCTGATACCTGCAATCTGCTGTATTTGTCTAGATAAGCTATAAGGACAGAAGCAGTTTTACATCCATCTTACATATAGACATAGACTTTAGGAGGAAGGAAATGTTTCCTGCTACTGGGTGGGTGATGATCCTATAACTTGGCTCGTTTGTAGACAGAGCTATACAATATGTACATACACAGTCCTACTTTCTGTTGTCCTATATTATGAATTTTGTGGGCAAATCTTTGGTTTCTCATAATACAAATAAAGAAGCAGCAACAATGAAAATTCCCATGCTTCGAGTTTCATAGCACAGAACATGTCCATCCATTCCAAGCTGTTATAATTACCAACACTTCTGAGACAAACCAGTTCTTCTTGCCCAGAAAAGGACAAAGATTATTTCTTTTAATACAAAACACTTCAGTGCTGTTTTGAAAACTTCACTTCTTAAAAAAGACTTGTTTCAACACAATATAATGAGCTTTACTTAGAACTTAATAAGTTTTATTTCAGCTCTTATTCTAGGAAGTTTTTGGTTTGACAGTAGAAAAGTCTGATTCGTGTCTGTTCCACATTTAAATGAATATTCTTGCTAGCTCTCTCATCCAAGCCATGATACAAACAGACCCTGAACTACACTAATTGTTTAGTAAAAAAAAAAGAAAAAATCTAGGTGCAGCTTTTTAACCAATCATATAATTCTTGTCTTTTAAGATTCACTCAATCATTCTCTGATGTCACCTTCAGATTAAAGCCACAGATTTTTGTGATGTTTTTAGTCATGATATTATGCAAACCCTCTTTTCTATGTACTAGGCAAACTAGGATATTAAAAAACTTTTCATGGAAAATACACTATTAACTTTTCCATATATATTGTTTCAGATTAAGCAGAACAAAAAGTTATAAAGATGGATTTACATATACAGCACAAGTTTGCATTTAAGCCAGCTTTCTCCATTTCCTGTAGAGAGATTGTGCTGCTGGTGAGGAGACATGGAATAGCACACTAGAACTGCTTGAATTACTAGCACACATAAAAGGGGAGCTTTACCCTGCATGCAATCTAAGATGACAAAGATATTTGGCAGCAGAACACCAGAAAGCTTAAATATTAAAAAAAAAAAAAAGAGAATTTCAGATTGGATCATGAGGACTGGAAAAAGTATTACTGGAGCAAGAGTGAAATATGTGATTTTATATATATAAAAAAAAAACCTCTCAACAAAATATAATAGTTGTCAAACACATACAAAATACATGTTATTCCTGAGAAGTTCATAAGGCTATTTAGTACACAAGGATAGCAAAGTTCCAGGGACTATGGGAATTGTTGGATCTGACTGCTGTTGCACAAGGTGTTGATTACTGGGAACATACCTTGAGCAAGACAAGGCCTTTTCTCATTCTTCATCAGCTGTCTGAGACCACAGTTTCAGGAGCACTGCAAGCTGGAGATCCTGCCAAGAGCTGCAGACCCACTCCTGTCTGCCCTGCTCTCCTACGCCGGCTCTCTTCCTTCTAGCACAAATATTCACGTCTCCCACTTGCCCCAGAAAGTTGACTTTTAACCCCCATGAATTCCCTGATGCAGTTCCCAGCACAGTGACAAAAACACTTGTGTCAGCGGGAAGTGGAGGTGTAAAATGAGCAGACAGTGATGTGGAAAAAGGCAGTGTGATATTTTTCTTGGCAGCTATTATCAGTCTAAAGTGTTCAGAAACTTACAGTCTGGGAGGCTGGACTGGTCCTGGTTCAGAGCAGATTCTCATCTATGCACAACACTGAAATTATTTGCTTGAGGTCTGTATATAGGATCAAGAGTAAAATTGCAGCTGTAACACCTGAAGAACTTCCTTGCCCTGTGCCAGCAGCTGCTAGGAATGTCCCCTCATCCCCTGGTGGCCATGGCTCAACTGTCCACCCGTGGCACAGCTGCAAACAGTCTGCTTTTCCTTACACTGGGCAAGTAGTGACATTTTCTTATGTCCAACAACTGCTTAGTGCAAGTACTTACTTTGCCCATGCCAGTAGAAAACCCACTGCTAAACTGCCCTTGTACTCCACAGAGCCAAGCACTGCAGACTCTTCACCAAAATAAATCACTACAGGAGAAAGACAAGGAGATAAAGGGAACTGGACGGTGAAAATGTAAAGGTTCCTCTCTTCTTTCCTGTGCTCACTAGGTAGACATCTTTTACTTTGTAGTTTTTTTTCCTTCACTGCTTCTTTCTCCATCTCAGTCTTGCCTTCGATTCCATTCTACCCCTTACAGCTCATCACTGATTGCTGCGTAATTTACCTCTGCATAGGAAAAAAAAAATCCTAGTTTGTATTTGACAGTGAAAGACTCCCAAATATCATCCCTAGTTTTGCCTATGGATACATCAAAATATCTGATTTGAATCAAAGTTGCAGGGTCTCTTCAATTCATGGTATTCCTCTTCTCCTTGATATTTTTATAATAATTAATGTTAATTCACTAAGAAAAAGTTCGTAATTGCTCATTAGTCACCCATGACTAGAACTTCTCAACCACTGGTGACCTGAATAACACCAGAAGATTGCAGAGTGGAACAAGCTGCAGAGGGGCAGGTGCTTTTGTGCAACAGACTCAAAGCTCATCGTAATTTTGCATTTAGACATTTAAAATAAGAACACAAAGCATTTGAAAATAGCACACAGTTTTATTCGCCTTCTCAAAGTTATTTGATTCTATAAATTCCAGCTCCAAACTCCCTAAACTGTTTATTGCCACAAGGTAGGAGATTAATCTAAGACAAATAGATATGCCTGAGGATGCTGAACTTCCTTTGTCCTCCTGCTGGGCACCTTCAACTGCTCATAGTACCCACCCTCAGCCCACAGACTCACCTGCATTGCCCAACTCCACCAACTCTAGACTCTGCTTTGTGAAGGAACTGAAGGAATCTGGGAAACAGGGAGAAAGTAAGAACAATTAAGAGCTATACAATCCTGAGTACCAATATCCCCACCCCTCTGTAGAAAATTTTAAAATTACATGACTCCCTGAGGTCCCACTGAAAGCAAAGCATAAAGGAGAGAGGGAGCTATGGCCAGGTACTACAGATCTATAGCACTGTTCCTCATATACTTTAAGGACATAGTCTTTAAAAATTATTTACAGCTGCTTTTTCAGCAACCAAACAACTACTTTCCTGAAAAATCAGACCTCTTTTTAATGCATCTGAAGTTGTGTGATTGAAACACATGGAATATCTTGGCCTAGAATATTTTAAATAACTTCCATAAGTATTATGATTTGGAAACGGAATAAAGAAGATACATCAGAGATACAGCAAACACATAACATGCATCTCAGATTACAAGGTCTGAGCTCATACCAGTGAATGTTAAGGTGTGTGCAAGAAGGATTTATCTTCTGTCTACCTTCTTATAGTGAGAGAAACCAAAGGCAAACATACTGATTCCTGCTTCTCAATTTGGATTACAGCAATTTAGTGTTTATTTGTAAAGCAAAAATTTCTGAAGAGATTACAGAGTTTATTCACTGGAAGTCTTCTGAACCCCTTGAAATGTAGCTTTCCATAAAACATTCTTGGTGAGGTTTTTAAAATTTCTTTAAGCAGAATTGAAAACCAGCTTAGATATATACTGAGCTAAAGAATATCCCTCTTTCCTATTGCATTACTGAGATATCAGGAATGGAACATAACACCTTGATTTTTTTTAATCTCTTCCACACCTTCCCATTTCCACTAATTGGATAACTGCTAGAGTCACAGTCTACACTTATTGTATTAACCCAAAGAACAGATGTAATTTAGTAAATCAAGATAATTTCATGTAGATTATGGGTTTCCTTAGAGATTTCTTGTTTTAAGTGTTGATTATTCTCAACCTTCTTTAATTCATAAAGCCTGGACAAACCAGAGCACAAGGGAAACATGTTTTCCAATAATGGCCAAAGAGAAGTTTGCTGGAACATAAGCCTTTACCAAAAATCAGGCAGAAGTTGACAATCCTCCCTTTACTTTTATTTGTTTTGCAGTTCCCTCTAGAATTTGCAATTTTCTGGCTGATTTCTCTTTTGTATGTATGCCTTCTCTCTTGCTAATTTAGAGATGAAAGTAGTAATTTCCCAGCCCTTCCAATATATTCCTGCCTTCAAAAAGGCAGGATCTGAACATTCATTGTGAGAATACTGCTTAAACTTATTATATTAGTATATAGTTAAAAAACCATGTTATTTTCTCAAAATGTCATAGCTGCCAGTAGTGGAATGTAAGTGAAATGGACATTGTGACATGAAGATATAAAGATGTATGAAATTACTTAGATCAGCAGAAAGAATTGATTTTTCATATGATGTTCCATTGTTCTATATTTAATCCAGGCAAGCTTTTTGAGCTAAACACTGAATTCAAAGGTAAGAGCTATATAAGTTCTGTGTGTATATGCTTTTGTTCATGCACACCAATTCATTAGGGCATATTCGCTAGCACAATCTTCTGGAGGACCATTATTATTCTCTAAATCTGAATAAGTGTTCTCAACTTCTTTATCTTGTGTCTTGTTGTTGTACTTTTCCACTGAAAAATTTCCACTGAAAAAGAATTTCTCCTTTTTATTATTTCTTCACAGTCCCTGCAGTACATTAATATTATTCTCCAAGTTTGATGTCTGTAATATTCAAAGATTGCATAAGATTGAATAGACTGATCTTCCCATCTAAATAATCTTGTTTTAGTAATTTTTTTCCCATCATCACTTTTCTAACTAACTGAATTAGATACTAATAAAAGCACACAAAGTTACCTATGCAATCATTAATAATATATCCCTTGTCACTAAGTTTTTCAGTTCTTTAGAATTTTTAAGCACATTTCAGTTTAACCTGAAATAATGTAAACAATAATGTGATTACACTTACATGCAACAGCCTGGGGTTTTTGGTCAGTGTTTTAAATTATGCTGCCTGGCCTATTTTGCTGCCTGCATTTCAGTACTGCCATCTTGGGTACATCAGCCTGAGCAGTGTGCTCTGGTTTCATCTTTCATTTCCATCAGCTAACTTTGATTTGACGAAGTATTTTCCAGATGGCTAATACAATTTTCTAAGTCAGAGGAATATTCAAGGAAAAAAATATGCATGATATATGCCCCAACGAGTCCTGCGTGTATGTCTCATATACTAAAGAGTGAAGCTGGAGGCTCTGCAAGTTTGAGTGAATGCAGATCTTCATTTGCTGGAACATGATATAGGCTCACCTTTTTTGATACATCTTAGTTTTGCCAAGAGAATGGTGTAAAGAAAAATGTTTCTGTAAACATAGACTTTGCCAGACTTCTTACTGTACACATTCTCAAGTCCTTGTATGCTGGTTCAGGTAAAGATTTTAATCTAATGTTTCCAGGAAAAGAGAGATATGTCCGAAGAATTTAGAGTGTTATAGTATTTAATGAGACAAAACATGGAATAATTCTAGACTAGGAAGACATATAGATGATTAAAAAAATTGTTTTTCTAGATTAATAAAGTTAGGTTTCCCAAAGTTTCACAAGTCAAGAAGTTAGACTTCCATAAAAGGTACAAAACTAGGCTGAGAAAACATGTTTTCTATTTATTTAATTTAATCAGAAAATATTTGGATTCAGTTTCAACCAATGTAAATACAAACCTGAGACAAAGGAGCAGAAATTTCTTAACCATGTCCATACTATCCCAATATACTGTAGATAAATTTGTGCTATTCAGATATTTTATTGGTGATAATTGTTAGCATTTAATCAAATCTTCTATAATTATCTTATATTATTAGTGAAATTAGTCATATTAATCATATGAACATATTTTTAAAGGTTCAGGCTTAAAACAAGCTACTACATCAGCGGATTGTCACCACTCAGACAATGTTTATTTTGATTATGGGGGGAGGAGGGAAGAAAGAGGGGCTTATTATCTGCTAAAAAAAAATAAGCTTAAATGGGAAAAACTTCACCTGTACTATAGACTGGATCAAACAAGCCTCATAACATGGATCTGCTTTTGCAAGGTCTCCATCATTTTCACCTGAATAGGGAAGAATCCCAAGGTCCCAAATACTTCATCTGTTTGAGAAACAGTGTTCTGCCGTGACTTTTACAAGTGTAATCATAGAGTGTCTGTTCAGCCTCTTGAACATCTTCCCATATAATTTCAGTTGTTAAAAAAAATCCTTCCCCTTTTGAACTTCAAAATAAACCAGATTTTTTTTTATGAGTACTGCCCTATCATTTCCATGGTTTGATTTCAGTCATATGTAAGTGCTAAAAGATGTGTCTAAGAGGATATGAAATTGATTAAGGTGATTTGGGATGAAAGACTCGATAGAAATGTCAAACATTGTTGCTATTCACTTGCTATTCACTTCATTAGTGGATGAAACTAGCAAAGACTGTCTGCAGTCACCTTCTCATTTAGGACATTTGATTGTTTTCTCAGTTGTTTTGGAAAAAAAGATAAATGACATCACCCTGGTTTAGCTGGAAATAATTCTGGTTTAAGTTGAAAAAATAGATTTTACGTTTTTTTGTGGATATTGAGTATTGGGAGAATATGTGAAACTCCTTTGTCTTTTAAATGAAGGAGAAAAAAAATGTATTTGGTATCATAGTTCATTGTATTTCCCTGTAACACCAGCTATAAATGGTTTATAAGTAGCTGACTGCATCACTCCAATTATTGGTAATTTTCTCTCTCTTTTTAGAATAGCTGGCATTGATTGTTTCTCAGAAATCTATTTAATCTATTTATCACCAATTTCAAAACTTCTTAGAATTTCTTTGGCAAGTAATTCCAAATAGCATCTCAGCGTGCTTCACTACAAAATAGGCTATCTTACTATTACAGCTATTCTTTGACTGATATTTATTTAGTACCTCCAGCATGTTCAGGTCTGACAAATTAAAAAATATAAAGACAGTCAATTTTCTGAAGTACTTTGACCCTGAAGCCAGGCACAGAGAAGAGGAATGCTCTGGGAGCCCCAGAAGAAAGAATAGCTTCTGGACATGAGGTTTGTTTGAGGAGGTAAGTGTGATTGGCAGAAGTGGGGTCTAGGATTCAACTTTTTAAATTCCAATCAGTCTTTTTGTCAGTTTTGTCACAGGAACAGGAGAAAATCTTGGCCCTGTTGAAGCAAAAATTCAATTTATTTCAGTTCAGCTTTCTGCTGAAGAATTTGAGGGACTCAGAGGGAGCAAAAATAGTATTGGAGTAACTGGAATGTGGTGGACTTCCCAGAAAATGGGTCAGGTATGAGTTCATCATGTTCAGAAATGTAAGATACTGTTTACAAAGTATGGAATAAGAATACTAGACTAGGTAGGCCCTTTGTCTGCACATGTATTTAAAATATTATCAGCCTCTACAGCAACTTCTAATCGCATTTTCCAAGCCTTGTAATCTAGCCAAACAATAACAGTAAATCACTGATATTGATATTAGGCTTGTATCACAATAGACAGGCAATTCTCCTGGAAGATCTAACTCATTATACAGGCTGACAAGGATTTGATCAGTGCTTTTATTATGCCTAATGTATTTTCTGCATTTGCAGAAGTGGTGGTAGGAATCTTTGAAAGATTTGAAACTGCTGAACAAAATTTTCAGAGACATTTTTCCCTCGCCTGCTTTCACTACTTTCTTAATCAATGATTTCCATTTGTCACTGCTAATGGCGTTATCCCAGACACCTTCTCCTGTGATTTTTTTTTCTGCTTAAAAGCTTTCACTGCTCTTAGTTGGCCTTCACTTTCCTTTCTGCTGACAACTGACTTTTCATTCACAGTTTTTTTCTCTGGGTCTTCCTGGCTGTATAACTTTCTTAGCATCAAGTGTAAACACAGTAGCTCTGCAGCTGGGAGATGGACGGGCAGAGATCTCAACTGTCTCTCTGCTGACAGCTACAGTCCAGTCTTCAGCATTAGAGAAGATGTAACCAGCATCAGGGTTTTTTCAAGGGTCCTTTGAAAAGCCTTGTCTTTAAAACACGTCCTAGCATTGTCTGCTGACTTTCTGTGTGCTTCACCATGGCTTTGAAATACTCATTGCAATTTAAATTATTTTTTTCTCCTCTGTGTTTATCCTATTGAGTGAAAATTAGTTTGAAAGAGTCTTTTACTTATATTTCCTGAATATCAGTTTTTTGTCTTTTGAATTTACCTTAATATTATTTGGGGCTCATCTTTTAGAAGTAAAACACATATTTCTACCTCTACTACAATGACAAGTAAAAGTGAAAAAAAATACTGTTTTCTAAGCCAAGGCATCCCAACATAGCCTCTTACTTTTACCCTGATAAGGCTTTCTCTCAACCAAAAGATGTTTCTTTTAATTCCTATTACTAATCAATTTATAGGTGATGCAGCTCAATAGCAGCCTTTATAACCAAATTCAGTGATATTGTATGCCATGGAATGGTTTTGTTTGAAACCAATTTTGTCGTTATGAAGAACAAAGATTATCAGACAGAGCAAGTGAGAGCAGCTTTTTACTTTGAGTCAAGAGGTTTCATCCATGATTTTATCAGAACTCTGACTTCTCTTCTTCCATGGCCATCTATTTAGCCGCTGCAAAACCTAAGGTTCAAGGTGGAAACAGCTGTTTTACTGCAATGCTGTTCGTGTACACCGGGGTCTATTGCCCTCTACTGGGTTGAGTTTCACACCTGTTTTACTTCCCATTTACTTGGCAGGTCTCTGGAAATGTTTCTGTAGAGCTTGATCTGTAAATTGCTGCACACATCCTGGAAGTCGCTCCCCTCTTTGTTAAGATTAGAGGAGACCTCTGGTAACTTCCAGTGCTTGGTGTTTAGTAGAACATGAACAAATTTCTCAAACCTAAGGTTTCAGATTATCTTGGAGATGCTGGCAACCAAAGGCGTCAGTGCATGAGGGCAATTGTTTTGAGACTGTGAAGTTCAGTGGAGAATTTTCCAGATGCAATCCTGGGAGATAATGTCTGTTTGGTCATATATGCAGATAGGAGCTCTCTCATTGCTTTCTTAGGATAATTTCCAGGTAGATGATACCAACGTAGATAGAAGTCTTTGAAGTGGTTTTAAAGCAAACCTGTAATTGATCCTCAGTTGCAAAATGGGCATGAGATGTTCTTCTTAGGTTGCAGTCACAATCCTCTTATATGGGGAGCTCAGGATTCCTTGTGATGTCCATGTTAGATACCAGGCATATGAATTTCTCAGCTCAGCAAAAAGGATTGTGAAAGATTTGTGTTTCTTCTCTATTGACATAATGGGTGATATTCAGAAGATTTAATATTGCACCAATTACAAAACTCTTCCATATCCAGTTGCCTCTCCTCAAGATAATTCCAGGATAAGTTGAAGAGGACAGTGTCTATCAGCTCCAACTGACTGCATTATGAGCTTAATGAAATAGGAAAAAAGAGGAGGTGAGATTGAAAATATTCATTTGTGTATTCTCGTATTATATTTGTAAAACCTACAAGAATTTTGAGTTCAAGTCAAATCTTTCTGTGAGACAGACCTAGCCAAACTTGACTGGAGACATCATAGGTTTGTTCTTGAAGTACATCCTTTCAGAATTTTTTTCCCTGGAGCCTCTGGTTCATGGCCTTCTTGCACAGCAAAGATATTATACAGTAAAATTATATTGATTTTCCTAAGAAAAACCATGGTCATTCTCAATTTTTTTGAGGATGAGTTAACATTGACTGTTTGCCAGATATTCACCCAGGTATTTTCTCACTCCCCTCTCTTAGGAGTATGAAGGAGAAAATAAGATCAAAAAGTTCTTGGGTTTTGATAAGCACATAGAGATCACTTGCCATTTATCATGATGAGCAAATCAGGCTTGATTTGGGGAAAATTAATTTCATATATTGTCAATTAAACCATATTAGGATGGAGAGAAATAAGAGAAATTAAAACAACAACCTCCTCCCAGCCTCTACCCCATTTCTCCCTGGTCTCAATTTCACTCCTTCATTCACAACCACTCTTCCAATTCTCTCCCATCCTGAGCAGTGCAAGGGGTTGGGAAGTGAGGGGATTTCAGTCAATCCATAACAGTCCTTTATTTGCTGCTTCTTCCTTCTCACAATTTTTCCACGCTCCAATATGAGGTCTCCTTGGAATGCAGTTCCTTCAGAAAATATCACCCTGCTCTGGCTTGTGCTCCTCCAGGAGCTGCAGGTGGATCTCTGCTCCACCACAGACCTCCCAGGGCTGCAGGGGAACAGCTGCCTCTCCATGTTCTGCACCACAGGCAGGGGAATCCCTGCTCCAGCACCTGGAACACCTGTTTCTGCACCTTCCTCACTACTCTGGTCTCTGCAGAGCTGGTTCTCACTCATTTTTTCATTGCTCCTCACATGGCAATGGAGTATTTTGCCCTCTCTGGAAGTTGTCATCCCAGAGGTGACACCTAGGCTGCTGTGCTCAGCTGTGTCTCGCAGGTCTCTTGGCGCTGGCTGGAACTGACTTTATTGGGCTCCATGCAGTGCAGTGGCCAGCCCTCCCATTCCCCTCCACCACCAGCACCCTGCCAGGGCACCCAGTATGACTGTGCAGACACCAGTTAACCGAGTCCCCCCAAACGGTGGCAGTCTGAGCCGGGACTACCGTAGGGATTACTGGAAGGATTGAAGCCTGACCTGTGCACGAAGAGCGGGCCCAGACCACAGCACATCCTCTTGCCAGTCCCAAATCCGTGGGTAGAGCTGCCCTGAGTGACAGGCAGGGTATTCACAGCCTTGGCAGAAGGAAGATCTCAGCTGGCAGCCTCTGAAACAAAGCACATAGCCCACTTCAGTTCACCCAAATGTTTTAGAGAATGCAGGCAGCACTAAGGCATTACTCCAGTGATTTCCTTGAGAGTTACTTTAGATGATGATGTATCACAGTGATCCACATTTTCATTTAATTTAGCAGAAGAAATTGACATTTGGAATTGAAAGTTTTAGTCTGGAGTCCATGGTGAATGGCTGCAGGAGCTAATGATTGAATGCTTTCCAGAGTATTCTAAGAGAAATAATCATATACCATTTCTGCTCTTATATTATTGCTAACAAAATATCTATAGTATTACCTATTTAATGAAGACCTTTGAGGCCTAATCTTTGTTTCAGTTAATAGGATTTGTTTCTTTGCAAGTGAAGCACAGAGAATATGTTGTACATGCTTTATTTTTCCAATATAAAATGCAGATTCTTCCATGAATTGACTGTCAACCAAGAAAAGTAGATATGTAGTAGGTAAAAGACACTGGGATACTTAGATAAAAACTATATTGACTTAATTTACATATATGCATGTATTTTAAAATTATCATACTGCATCACACAGGGAAAGGAGGTTTGGGAATGCTTTGAAAAAAGAGCTTGAAGATCAGTAGTCTGGGGCGGTTGTAGACTCAGAGCTTAGAGGTCCAAGTATGGCATTCTAATCTACATGAGAATAAAAAATTTGAGTCTCTATATAGATATGTGTTTGTTTCAAGCTTAAGGGATGCATTTTTAGAGTTGAAGGCCATGTACTTTTTGGTGGTGATTGAGGGTCACAGAAGGTACAATATGGCCACAATAACCATACAGGGGGTATCTGTTAACGTGTCATTCTGTAAAACCTGTCCTTTGAGTTAGTTTCTATATAAATAAGGATTTAGGATATAAAGGGAGGATAACCTGTATTGATAAGAGCAGAGTTTTTACAGCCCCTGCTGGTATTGCTGTGCCATTTCACGTGGCGGTGTTGCCCTCTAGAGGTCGGTCCCCAGGTGAAATCTGCTCATGGGTATTTTCCTTCGGCTCCCATGGCATGGCTCTGAGGCCTTTGGGGAAAGAACTTCTTCAGTTGCATCACTGTTAACACTTGTAACTCAATGAATTGGTAAAGTTCACATGTATATTCATGGCTTCTTAACTATGAATATTTTCAGTCTGCTTTCTTAATTTTTTAATTAAGACTGGGCAACTAATTTCAGTGGTTGCAAGCCAAACAAACCTACCGCAACACAGAAATTGAAGACAACTGATGAGACCAGGCTTAAAAACCTCTTCCACAAGGAAAGATGGTGTTTAACTTGGCCCACCCAAACACATTCTTAGAAGAACAAACTGCTGTGAAAAATCAATAGAAACTATATCTACACTGGATACTTAAACTATGCCAGAGAAGGCTTCTTGACACTGGACCTCAGTCATCTCTATTTTTCAGGTCAGTCACTGGAAAACCTACCCCAGTGTCTCATCACCCTTACAGTAGAATTTCTTCATTATTTCTAATTGAAATCTAACCTCTTTCAGTTTAAGGCCATATAACACACATCTGCTACAATTTATTTGAATCTGTTTTGAAAGACACTGTGTCTCACAGATTATTATACACCACAGAAATTGGTTTACACCCCACTATTAGTGAATTAATGAAAAAAAAAGCCCCAACCTCTAAATCCTTCTTCTGGTGTGTTTTTTTCTAACACATTCACCCATATAACACTTTTTAGCACAGAAATATGTCTTCCAACTTTAGTCCTGCAAAGTTGTTTGCATTCCTTCCATTTAATCACAGAATCAAAGAATTGTTAATGTTGATAAGCATCTCTGGAGGTCTCTAATCCAACCTTCCTGCTCAAAACAGGAATGTCTACAGCAGATCACTCAGGGTCTTGTCTAGTCATGTACTGGTAGAAAACAATTATTGGTAGCAAAATTGAAATTTACAAACTGAATTAATTTGACATCAATCTAGTCTAGTACTCTATTTCTCACAGTTACTGCCTGCCTCAAAGGACTTACTAAATGCAAAATGTCTATTTATCATAAGACAAATTTATAAATATTAGAGGCTGTCTTAAACCATGAATTATGTTTGGTTGGTTGGTTATGAAATAATGTTTATATCAGTTAATGTCAGATTTATATTAGTTATGACTGTTTTACTAGTAATCAGTCTTGTTATTAACCTCAGTTATATCTAAACTTTATACATAAGCACACACACTTATATAGAGCAAGGTAATCACAGTTTAGCCATCTATAGCAGGAAAACATATTTCAGTGATTCTTTCTGAACTTAGACTTTTCTAGTTTTATGTAGTAATCCTGTGGAAGAAATAGAAGGACTGAAGAATAAAAGTCTATTGTCTGCCATACACATTCCTATATGTAATATTATCAAATCCCCTTTAACTGTGCAGGCAATACAGCATTATATTGACACAATCTTTTTTATGTATTTCACTGTGCTACATATATCATATAACCTAAAATATTTGTTTTTCTGATCAGAGCTGCACACAGATTGTGATTTTGCCTTGATGCTCCCTTCTCACATATGGGTGCCTTTGACCTGTGTCAGATGGATAGACAGTTCATTTGCTTGTTGCCTCATTAATTTATTTTTATGGCCAGTGTGCATCATCATGCATTTATCAGTACTGATTTTCATTTGCCTCTACACATTGTTTCTTTCTCTAACTGGAGTTTTTCAGGGTCTACCCCAGTGTCTACTCCAGAGTAGTCTACATAATTATGGGAATATCTTGTTACTCAAAGCTCCTAAACTATCAGGAAAGACAACAGCCTGTTCTGCATTTGTGAGGCAGATATCTTCTGAAGTCTATAGAACAATTATTTGACCATATTAACTGACATGACATCTCTGAAGTTAATGTAATTTGGCCAAAAAATTTATGCCAGCTGAGTATCTTCTAAGTCTTATGCAATGAATAGCACTATTAACACAATTTTAGTGCCTATATTCACATTTTCAGTGGTATAAACCTGTTTCCTGTTCAGATTTTTAAAACAGTATAACTAAAGACAGTTGTTGATGTTCACTGGAAAAAACTGGAAATGTTAGTAGATTGCAAGTGACACATACTAGTTTGACATTTCAAACCAATTCCATCCAAAAATAATGCTATATTACTGAAGAATTAATGTGAAGAATTAATGCGAAGTGTGTGATTTTGGCACCAGAAAGATCAATGTATAAGACCAATTAGAGATAAAAGAAGTCACTAAACTTGTTTACACAGCTGGACTTTCAGTCACAGACTAATCTCTTCCTTTCATGTTCTTCTTTCTCTTCTTTCTTTTGCTTTCTTTTCAGGGTTTGAAATTTAAAGGCACAGGATAGAATATTTTGAAAGTCATTTGCCATTACATTAGGTTCATTTTCTCCCTGGAGTGTTCAATATCCTAATGTACCATTATAAAGCCCTGGGAGTGCTTTTGGCTAATGGGTATGGTAACTGCAGGCAAGTTACATAGCAAAGCAGTAGATTTCTAGAGGTTTCTAGGCAGAAGAATGACCTGAAGTATAAAATTCAGAGAAAAAATTTTCTGCAAATAATGCTAGGCCCTCATTCTTTGGACTCTGTAGTACAACTTGGGAAGCCCAGATTCAATCTCAGCTCTAATTGCTATTTAAAGACGTTATGCAAAAATGGAACTACTTCAGCAACAGCTGCTGGGCAAACCACATTTCACTGCTGTGGGGCCAGAGTTTAAGCACCTTTCAAAGGGCTAAAACACTTGATTTTAAATCCTTGCTCTAAATAGTAGACAAATTTCTAGTGTAATGAAATATTCAAAGGCATCATTGACATCTCATCAGACAATCCAGCTGTCATTAATATGACAAGCAGATGCCTTTCCACTTACAATCTATCTTTATATGTGATAGACCTCTGAAGCAACCTGTGTTTTCCAAGGTTCTATATAAGGCTGGCTCACTAAGGCAGCCTACTAGATTTCTCAGAAATGATCTGTGAAGTGTGGCTGCATGATTTTTATATCTCTGCAGTGCATTAACTGGATAAGCACGTTTTTTCTGCCTTTGCTCTTTTATCTCTGGGGAACAATTGGTACTGTCAGAGACAGGGCTCTGGATCAGACTGAGCTTCAGTCTAAATCAGTCCACTCCTGCATTAGCTCCTGACTTTTCACTTTGACAGTAAAGAATGAAGGACTTCTTTTCCTCCAGTTTGTCTTTTTAGTTTTTCTCCCATGAGCCAAGAGATGGTCCCAATGATTCCAGTGGTATTTGAGCACTCATCATGTCAGACAAGAACCATCAGAAACTGGCTAGGCATCATGCAAGTCTTGGCATCGGAAAAAAAGGCCAAGGTGTCCTGGTTTGAAAGACAGACGTCTGCTAGGGAAGGCAGAAGCCTCCCTTGGAATGAAAAATGTAAACCCCCTCCCTCCAAATTATTATAATTTTGAAATTAAAGGGCTTTCAGGCAAAGATAGGGGAATAGGAATAACAGTTCTTTACTAGTATGTATAATAAAGCAAACAAACAACAATAACTATGGCATTAATAACAACCAGAACCAGCAACCCCATGACAGCCTTTTTGACTGAGATGGGAGAGGATGGAGGAGAGGCTTTGCTTCACAAACCCCCCAGGGCAGTTGATCCTGGTGCCCCAGCAGGACTCTGAGGAGCACTGAGCTGGAATGGCAGGAATGAGCAAAATTCCTGGGCCAGTGGATGAGATGTATCAGAAGCTCCGTGGTGGTGTTTGGCACTGCAGGAGAGGGTGTGGGGCCCACAGAAGCAGAAGAAGCAAAAGAAGCAGAAGTAGAAGAAGCAGAAGAAGCAGAAGTAGAAGTAGAAGTAGAAGAAGCAAAAGAAGAAGA